>CAWWDY010001743.1:0-62511 GCA_963942605.1 Poecilus cupreus | reverse complement strand
TTGATTTCACCAACATTAGCCATTATACACGACAGAAACATGAATATGACAGTTTAAATACTTGAAAACGGTGTTTTGTATGCTTTTGAATGCTTTAAACAGCAGTTTTATCTTGATTTCACCAACATTAGTTATTATACACGACAGAAACATGAATATGACAGTTTAAATACTTGAAAACGGTGTTTTGTATGCTTTTGCATGCTTAAAACAGCAATTTTATCTTGATTCCATCAACAATAGCCATTATACACGACAGAAACATGAATATGACAGTTTAAATACTTGAAAAGAGCATTTTGTATGTTTTTGCAAGCTGAGAACAGTTATTTTATCTTGATTTTGCAAACATAAGCCATTACACACGACATATACATGAATATGACAGTTTAAATACTTGAAAACGGTGTTTTGTAAGCTTTTGAATGCTTAAAACAGCAGATTTATCTTGATTTCACCAACATTAGCCATTATACACTTCAGAAACATGAATATGACAGTTTAAATACTTGAAAAAGGTGTTTTGTATGCTTTTGAATGCTGAAAACAGCAGTTTTATCTTGATTTCACCAACATTGGCCATTATCCACGACAGAAAAATGAATATGACAGTTAAAATACTTGAAAACAGCATTTTGTATGTTTTTGCAAGCTGAGAACAAATATTTTATCTTGATTTTGCAAACATAAGCCATTACACACGACATATACATGAATATGACAGTTTAAATACTTGACAACTGTGTTTTGTATGCTTTTGAATGTATATAACAGCAGTTTTATCTTGATTTCACCAACATTAGCCATTATACACGACAGAAACATGACTAAGACAGTT
The DNA here is from genome assembly GCA_963942605.1 of Poecilus cupreus. Taxonomy (NCBI): domain Eukaryota; kingdom Metazoa; phylum Arthropoda; class Insecta; order Coleoptera; family Carabidae; genus Poecilus; species Poecilus cupreus. Next base: position 61,673 of record CAWWDY010001743.1, on the reverse strand, counting down.
TAAATACTTGAAAACAGCACTTTTTATGTTTTTGCAAGCTGAAAACAACTATTTTATCTTGATTTTGCAAACATAAGCCATTACACACGACATATACCTGAATATGACAGTTTAAATACTTGAAAACGGTGTTTTGTATGCTTTTGAATGCTTAAAACAGCAGTTTTATCTTGATTTCACCAACATTAGCCATTATACACGACAGAAACATGGCTAAGACAGTTTAAATACTTGAAAACAGCATTTTGTATGTTTTTGCAAGCTGAGAACAGCTGTTTTATCTTTATTTGCAAACATATGCTATTACACAAGACATATACATGAATATGACAGTTTAAATACTTGAAAACGGTGTTTTGTATGCTATTGAATGCTTAAAACAGCAGTTTTATCTTGATTTCACCAACATTAGCAATTTTATACGACAGAAACATGAATACGTCAGTTTAAATACTTGAAAACAGAATTTTGTATGTTTTTGCAAGCTGAGAACAGCTATTTTATCTTAATTTTGCAAACATAAGCCATTACACACGACATATAGATAAATATGACAGTTTAAATACTTGAAAACGGTGTTTTGTATGCTTTTGCATGCTTAAAACAGTAGTTTTATCTTGATTTCACCAACATTAGCCACTATACACGACAGAAACATGAATATGACAGTTTAAATACTTGAAAACAGCATTTTGTATGTTTTTGCAAGCTAAGAACAGCTATTTTATCTTGATTTTGCAAACATAAGCCATTACACACGACATATACATGAATATGACAGTTTAAATACTTGAAAACGGTGTTTTGTATGCTTTTGAATGCTTAAAACAGCAGTTTTATCTTGATTTCACCAACATTAGCCATTATACACGACAAAAACATGGCTAAGACAGTTTAAATACTTGAAAACAGCATTTTGTATGTTTTTGCAAGCTGAGAACAGTTATTTTATCTTGATTTTGCAAACATAAGCCATCACACACGACATATACATGAATATTACAGTTTAAATACTTGAAAACGGTGTTTTGTAAGCTTTTGAATGCTTAAAACAGCAGATTTATCTTGATTTCACCAACATTAGCCATTATACACGACAGAAACATGAATATGACAGTTTAAATACTTGAAAAATGTGTTTTGTATGCTTTTGAATGCTTAAAGCAGCATTTTTATCTTGATTTCACCAACATTGGCCATTATCCACGACCGAAACATGAATATGACAGTTTAAATACTTGAAAACAGCATTTTGTATGTTTTTGCAAGCTGAGAACAGCTATTTTATCTTGATTTTGCAAACATAAGCCATTACACACGACATATACATGAATATGACAGTTTAAATACTTGAAAACGGTGTTTTGTATGCTTTTGCATGCTTAAAACAGCAATTTTATCTTGATTCCATCAACATTAGACATTATACACGACAGAAACATGAATATGACAGTTTAAATACTTGAAAAGAGCATTTTGTATGTTTTTGCAAGCTGAGAACAGTTATTTTATCTTGATTTTGCAAACATAAGCCATTACACACGACATATACATGAATATGACAGTTTAAATACTTGAAAACGGTGTTTTGTAAGCTTTTGAATGCTTAAAACAGCAGATTTATCTTGATTTCACCAACATTAGCCATTATACACTTCAGAAACATGAATATGACAGTTTAAATACTTGAAAAAGGTGTTTTGTATGCTTTTGAATGCTGAAAACAGCAGTTTTATCTTGATTTCACCAACATTGGCCATTATCCACGACAGAAAAATGAATATGACAGTTAAAATACTTGAAAACAGCATTTTGTATGTTTTTGCAAGCTGAGAACAGCTATTTTATCTTGATTTTGCAAACAAAGCCATTACACACGACATATACATTAATGTGACAGTTTAAATACTTGAAAACTGTGTTTTGTATGCTTTTGAATGCTTATAACAGCAGTTTTATCTTGATTACACCAACATTAGCCATTATACACGACAGAAACATGACTAAGACAGTTTAAATACTTGAAAACAGCACTTTTTATGTTTTTGCAAGCTGAAAACAACTATTTTATCTTGATTTTGCAAACATAAGCCATTACACACGACATATACCTGAATATGACAGTTTAAATACTTGAAAAGGGTGTTTTGTATGCTATTGAATGCTTAAAACAGCAGTTTTATCTTGATTTCACCAACATTAGCAATTTTATACGACAGAAACATGAATACGTCAGTTTAAATACTTGAAAACAGAATTTTGTATGTTTTTGCAAGCTGAGAACAGCTATTTTATTTTAATTTTGCAAACATAAGCCATTACACACGACATATACATAAATATGACAGTTTAAATACTTGAAAACGGTGTTTTGTATGCTTTTGCATGCTTAAAACAGTAGTTTTATCTTGATTTCACCAACATTAGCCACTATACACGACAGAAACATGAATATGACAGTTTAAATACTTGAAAACAGCATTTTGTATGTTTTTGCAAGCTAAGAACAGCTATTTTATCTTGATTTTGCAAACATAAGCCATTACACACGACATATACATGAATATGACAGTTTAAATACTTGAAAACGGTGTTTTGTATGCTTTTGAATGCTTAAAACAGCAGTTTTATCTTGATTTCACCAACATTAGCCATTATACACGACAAAAACATGGCTAAGACAGTTTAAATACTTGAAAACAGCATTTTGTATGTTTTTGCAAGCTGAGAACAGTTATTTTATCTTGATTTTGCAAACATAAGCCATCACACACGACATATACATGAATATTACAGTTTAAATACTTGAAAACGGTGTTTTGTAAGCTTTTGAATGCTTAAAACAGCAGATTTATCTTGATTTCACCAACAATAGCCATTATACACGACAGAAACATGAATATGACAGTTTAAATACTTGAAAAATGTGTTTTGTATGCTTTTGAATGCTTAAAGCAGCATTTTTATCTTGATTTCACCAACATTGGCCATTATCCACGACCGAAACATGAATATGACAGTTTAAATACTTGAAAACAGCATTTTGTATGTTTTTGCAAGCTGAGAACAGCTATTTTATCTTGATTTTGCAAACATAAGCCATTACACACGACATATACATGAATATGACAGTTTAAATACTTGAAAACGGTGTTTTGTATGCTTTTGCATGCTTAAAACAGCAATTTTATCTTGATTCCATCAACATTAGCCATTATACACGACAGAAACATGAATATGACAGTTTAAATACTTGAAAAGAGCATTTTGTATGTTTTTGCAAGCTGAGAACAGTTATTTTATTTTGATTTTGCAAACATAAGCCATTACACACGTCATTTATATGAATATGACAGTTTAAATACTTGAAAACGGTGTTTTGTAAGCTTTTGAATGCTTAAAACAGCAGATTTATCTTGATTTCACCAACATTAGCCATTATACACTTCAGAAACATGAATATGACAGTTTAAATACTTGAAATAGGTGTTTTGTATGCTTTTGAATGCTGAAAACAGCAGTTTTATCTTGATTTCACCAACATTGGCCATTATCCACGACAGAAAAATGAATATGACAGTTAAAATACTTGAAAACAGCATTTTGTATGTTTTTGCAAGCTGAGAACAGCTATTTTATCTTGATTTTGCAAACAAAGCCATTACACACGACATATACATTAATGTGACAGTTTAAATACTTGAAAACTGTGTTTTGTATGCTTTTGAATGCTTATAACAGCAGTTTTATCTTGATTACACCAACATTAGCCAATATACACGACAGAAACATGACTAAGACAGTTTAAATACTTGAAAACAACATTTTTTATGTTTTTGCAAGCTGAAAACAACTATTTTATCTTGATTTTGCAAACATAAGCCATTACACACGACATATACCTGAATATGACAGTTAAAATACTTGAAAACGGTGTGTTGTATGCTTTTGAATGCTTAAAACAGCACTTTTATTTTGATTTCACCAATATTAGCCAATATACACGACTGAAACATGAATATGACAGTTTAAATACTTGAAAACGGTGTTTTGTATGCTTTTGAATGCTTAAAACAGCAGTTTTATCTTGATTTCACCAACATTGGCCATTATCCACGACGGAAACATGAATATGACAGTTTAAATACTTGAAAGCAGCATTTTGTATGTTTTTGCAAGCTGAGAACAGCTATTTTATCTTGATTTTGCAAACATAAGCCATTACACACGACATATACATGAATATGACAGTTTAAATACTTGAAAACGGTGTTTTGTATGCTTTTGAATGCTTTAAACAGCAGTTTTATCTTGATTTCACCAACATTAGCCATTATACACGACAGAAACATGAATATGACAGTTTAAATACTTGAAAACGGTGTTTTGTATGCTTAAAACAGCAATTTTATCTTGATTTCATCAACATTAGCCATTATACATGACAGAAACATGAATATGACAGTTTAAATACTTGAAAAGAGCATTTTGTATGATTTTGCAAGCTGAGAACAGTTATTTTATCTTGATTTTGCAAACATAAGCCATTACACATGACATATACATGAATATGACAGTTTAAATACTTGAAAACGGTGTTTTGTAAGCTTTTGAATGCTTAAAACAGCAGATTTATCTTGATTTCACCAACATTAGCCATTATACACGACAGAAACATGAATATGACAGTTTAAGTACTTCAAAAAGGTGTTTTGTATGCTTTTGAATGCTTAAAACAGCAGTTTTATCTTGATTTCACCAACATTGGCCATTATCCACGACAGAAACATGAATATGACAGTTTAAATACTTGAAAACAGCATTTTGTATGTTTTTGCAAGCTGAAAACAGCTATTTTATCTTGATTTTGCAAACATAAGCCATTACATACGACATATACATGAATATGACAGTTTAAATACTTGAAAACGGTGTTTTGTATGCTTTTGAATGCTTAAAACAGCAGTTTTATTTTGATTTCACCAACATTGGCCATTATACACGACAGAAAGATAAATATGACAGATTAAATATTAGAAAACAGCATTTTGTATGTTTTTGCAAGCTGAGAACAGCTATTTTATCTTGATTTTGCAAACATAAGCCATTGCACACAACATATACATGAGTATGACAGTTTAAATACTTGAAAACGGTGTTTTGTATGCTTTTGAATGCTTAAAACAGCAGTTTTATCTTGATTTCACCAACATTAGCCATTATACATGACAGAAACATGAATATGACAGTTTAAATACTTGAAAAGAGCATTTTGTATGTTTTTGCAAGCTGAGAACAGTTATTTTTTCTTGATTTCGCAAACATAAGCCATTACACACGACATATACATGAATATGACAGTTTAAATACTTGAAAACGGTGTTTTGTAAGCTTTTGAATGCTTAAAACAGCAGATTTATCTTGATTTCACCAACATTAGCCATTATACACGACAGAAACATGAATATGACAGTTTAAATACTTGAAAAAGGTGTTTTGTATGCTTTTGAATGTTTAAAACAGCAATTTTATATTGTTTTCACCAACATTAGCCATTATGCACGACAGAAATATGAATATGATAGTTTACATACATGGAAACGGCATTTTGTATGTGTGATGTATTTAGCGACATCTGTGATTGTAATGTATTATTTTTATGTCGGTTTGGACGGGCGAAGTAATCACCCGTCACGGGGCAGTCAAGGTTTAAATGTTGCAGTGTAAAGACAATAAATGTATCGTGGTAATATTTCGGGAAAATAAAATGTTATAAAATACTGAGTGTTTAATTTAATCAGAAATAACCCTTAATATAAAACATTGGCGACGAGGAAAATAAAAATATTTTATTAGAACCGACATAAATTTTAAAATATAAATAATAGAAACGTGTTTAAAATGGCACATACCGTCGGTCATCTTCCAGAATTCGATTTTAAAACTTCAAGATGGGAAATTTTCAGTGCGCGATTAAAAAATTATTTCATAGCCAATAATATCGCGGAAAATAATATTAAACGTGCAATATTACTAAACAGTCTCTGTGAAGACTCATATAAACTTATGTACGATTTAAGCAGTCCAAGTAAACCGGAATCTAAATCTTACGAAGAATTAATAGCATTATTTGACCAACAATTTAAACCAGCAAACGCACTTTTCGCGGCTCGGTATAAATTTTATAATGCAAAGAAAAAAGACAGTGAATCTATTGTCGAGTGGATGGCACGTTTAAGAAGCTTAGCAACGCACTGCGAGTTTGATGTCACGCAGTTAAACTGGGTAATACGAGACCTTTTTATTTGTGGGCTCGACCCTGGTCCATTGAGGAGGATGCCACCAAGTTGGACATCACCAAAATGTTAAAGTTGGCTCAAAATAAAGAGTCAACCCGGCACCACATGGAGGCGATCGAGAGCAGCAGCGGCAGTCGTTTTGCTGTAAAGTCCGAGCCTGTTCATCGGTTAGCGGTGGGCAGCGGCAGGCAGCAGCAGCGCGAGCAGCGGCCACAGGCGAGCGGTTCAACACAGCAACGAGTACCAGGGCCGGCTCGAGGGGGTCATTCAGCGGCGTGCGCGGCATGCGGCCGCCAAGGACATCATGTGAGTGGGTGCAGGTATAGAAATGCAAAGTGTTTTGTGTGCAAAGTGCAAGGCCATATTGCCACAGTGTGCAAGAAGCAATTCCCAAATAATGCCCAGAGTAAAAGACATAATTTTCTTAATGAAAACGAAGATATTCAATTTTTTGCAATATTCAATAAAAACTCTTCCAATCCAATAGACATTATTTTGACAGTTGAAAATCACGATATTCATTTTGAAATTGACACTGGCACTGCCCTATCAGTAATCTCTTTTGAATTGTATAAAGAAAAATTTTCCCATCTTCAAATTAAAAAGAGTAGTCAAATATTAAGCGATTATGTTGGTAATAAAATCAAGCCACTAGGATTAATCTCCTTAGAAATAACTTATGAAGGAAGGTCACATGTTTTGGATGCTTTCGTTATAGAAAATGGTGGACCTCCCTTGATAGGTAGAACATGGTTAAAGGAATTAAACTTAGGTATTACTAAATTAAATGTTAAAGATTGTACAAAGCTGAATCACATTTCTGATCGTAACTGCATTGAAAACTTATGTAATAAATTCCCTGAGATATTTGCCAATAAATTAGGAACTTTTAATAAAAGTAAAATAAATTTGCAAGTTAAAGATAATGTTTTGCCCAAATATTTTAATCCACGTCCACTGCCTTTTAAGTTAAAGAGTAAAGTCAGTGACGAAATAGATAGATTGATAAATGAAGGAATATTAGTTCCTGCTGAGTACTCGGCGTGGGGGACGCCCATAGTACCAGTATGGAAAAGTGATGGTTCCATTCGCATTTGTGGCGATTTCAAAATTACACTAAATCCGGCTCTGCAAGTTTACAAATATCCGTTACCTCGAATTGAGGAGTTATTTGCACAATTGCAGGGTGGAGTTGAATTTAGTAAAATAGATTTGTCACATGCATTTAATCAACTTGAACTTGATGAATCTAGTTCAGAATTGTGTACGATTTCAACGCATAAAGGTTTGTTTCGATACACAAGGTTGCCGTATGGCATCGTGTCTGCCCCCGCACTTTTTCAAAAAACTATGGAATCAGTTTTAGCAGGAATAGAAGGGGTTGTTTGTTTTATTGACGACATCTTAGTAACTGCAAGTACGCGGGAAAAGCATTTAGAAAAATTAACAGAAGTATTCAATAGACTGAAAAACTGTGGATTAACTATAAAACGCGAAAAATGTAACTTTTTACAGAAGTCGATTAATTATTTGGGACACAACATTAGTGAAAAAGGGCTCGAAGCTTGTAAAGAAAAAGTTAATGTAATACAAAATATTAAAGAACCACAAAATCTCACGCAATTAAGATCATTTTTGGGTATGGTAAATTATTTTGGAAAATTTGTACCAAATTTAGCAGCAATATTAAGTCCATTGTATAAGTTAACTCGTAAAAGTCAAAAATTTATTTGGAATAAAGAATGTGATTCTGCTTTTAAAACTGTAAAAAAAATGTTGCTGTCATCTCCAATTTTAGTTCACTATAACCCAGAACTGCCACTTAAATTAACAGTTGACGCATCGTCAAAGGGTTTGGGAGCAATTTTGTCTCATTCATTTCCTAATAGTGCCGATAAACCAATAGAATATATTTCAAGAGTTTTAAGTAAATCAGAGCAAAATTTTTCCCAAATCGACAAAGAAGCTTTGGCTATCATGTGGGCTGTACGTAAATTTCATAAATATTTATTTGGTTCAGAATTCACTCTGGTTACAGACCATAAACCATTAGTATCAATTTTTGGCACAAATAAGGGTATTCCACAAATGGCAGCTTCTAGATTACAAAGATGGGCTTACATATTGTCAGCATATAATTACAAAATTCAATATATAGATTCTAAGTAAAAATATTGCTGATTACTTATCTAGATGTGAATATAAAAATAAATTTAATAATTTAAATGCTGATAATATTGTTAGCGAAGATTATTCATATATTAATTATATTTCTGAAAATATTCCACTTAATTTTAATCAAATAAAATTGGCTACTAGTAGAGATACAGTACTCAGTAAAGTTTTAAATTATATAATACAGGGTTGGCCTAATATTAAAATTAAAGAGTTTGATAAAAACATTCAACCTTTTGCTCAACGTTCAAACGAACTATCTGTCATTCATGGTTGTATTTTTTGGGGTTATAAAATAGTTATACCTGAAAAATTTCGAAATCATATTTTAAAAGAGTTACACATAAGTCATTTACGGGTGGTTAAAATGAAAGCACTTGCTCGTTCGTATGTTTGGTGGCCTGGAATAAATTCAGAAATAGAAGAAATATCTGCAAATTGTAATTCATGTAATAAATTTAAGTCAGCAGCTCCAAAATGCAATCTTCATCCATGGATATGGCCTAAAGAGCCATGGACAAGGTTACATATTGATTATTTAGGACCATTTTTAGGTCAACAATTTTTTGTATTAATTGACGCACATAGTAAATGGATTGAGTGTGTTGCGGTGAAAAATATAACTAGTTACAGTACTATTGAAATTCTTAGAGAAATGTTTGCTCGATTTGGTTTGCCTAAACAGATTGTAAGTGATAATGCAACCGCTTTCATGTCACAAGAATTTCAAGAGTTCTTACAAATGAATGGCATCCAGCACCTTACTGGATCACCATATCATCCTATGTCAAATGGAGCCGCTGAAAATGCAGTAAAACAAATCAAAAACTGTATTCTCAGTTCTGCAGGGAGAGATAGATCAAGGGATTTGAACATGATTATTTCTAGATTTCTTTTTGATTATCGTAATACTGTTCATTCAACTACTAATGAATCGCCAGCTAAATTATTATTAGGTCATAAGCTGAGAAACCGTTTTGATTTACTTTTACCACAAACTTCTAATTTTGTCGACAATAAACAAAGTAAACAAATTTATAATTATGGCGGAAAAACCGCACAAAACTTAAATATAACAATTGGTTCAAAAGTACTAGTACGAGACTATAAAGTTCCGAACAATCCAACCTGGTGTCAAGCTGTTATTATAAAAAAATTAGGTTCATGTTTATTCTTAGTAAAGACAGACGATGGCCAAACATGTAAACGTCACATCGACCAAATTAGAAGTACGTATATAAATAGAGCAAAATATTATAATTCTTCTGAAAATATTACTGTTGAAACGGTTGACGATGATAATGTAATTAATCAAGAACCAGCAAGTATCGCACCTAATTCAAACAGAAATATTGTCGAAGAACGTCCTAGACGTATCATCAAACCTCCTGAAAGGTATCAAGCACAATTTTAAGACGGGGGATGTGATGTATTTAGCGACATCTGTGATTGTAATGTATTATTTTTATGTCGGTTTGGACGGGCGAAGTAATCACCCGTCACGGGGCAGTCAAGGTTTAAATGTTGCAGTGTAAAGACAATAAATGTATCGTGGTAATATTTCGGGAAAATAAAATGTTATAAAATACTGAGTGTTTAATTTAATCAGAAATAACCCTTAATGTAAAACAGTATGTTTTTGCAAGCTGAAAACAGCTATTTTATCTTGATTTTGCAAACATAAGCCATTACACACAACATATACATGAATATGACAGATTAAATACTTGAAAACAGCATTCTGTATGTTATTGCAAGCTTAAAACAGCTATTTTATCTTGATTTTGCAAAAATAAGCCATTACATACGACATATACATGAATATGACAGTTTAAATACTTGAAAACGGTGTTTCGTATGCTTTTGAATGCTTAAAACAGCAGTTTTATCTTGATTTCACCAACATTAACCATTATACACGACAGAAACATGAATATGACAGTTTAAGTACTTGAAAGCAGCATTTTGTATGTTTTTGCAAGCTGAAAACAGCTATTTTATCTTGATTTTGCAAACATAAGCCATAACACACGACATATACCTGAATATGACAGTTTAAATACTTGAAAACGGTGTTTTGTATGCTTTTGAATGCTTAAAACAGCAGTTTTATCTTGATTTCACCAACATTAGCCATTATACACGACAGAAACAAGAATATGACAGTTTAAGTACTTGAAAGCAGCATTTTGTATGTTTTTGCAAGCTGAGAACAGCTATTTTATATTGATTTTGCAAACATAAGCCATAACACACGACATATACCTGAATATGACAGTTTAAATACTTGAAAACTGTGTTTTGTATGCATTTGAATGCTTAAAACAGCAGTTTTATCTTGATTTCACCAACATTAGCCATTATACACGACATAAACATGAATATGACAGTTTAAGTACTTGAAATCAGCATTTTATATGTTTTTGCAAGCAGAAAACAGCTATTTTATCTTGATTTTGTATACATAAGCCATTACACACGACATATACATGAATATGACAGTTTAAATACTTGAAAACGGTGTTTTGTATGCTTTTGCATGCTTAAGACAGCAATTTCATCTTGATTTCACCAACATTGGCCATTATGAACGACAGAAACATGAATATGACAGTTTAAATACTTGAAAACAGCATTTTGTATGTTTTTGCAAGCTGAAAACAGCTATTTTATCTTGATTTTCAAACATAAGCATTACACACGACATATACATGAATATGACAGTTTAAATACTTGAAAACGGTGTTTTGTATGCTTTTGAATGCTTAAAACAGAAGTTTTATCTTGATTTCACCAACATTAGCCATTATACACGACAGAAACATGAATATGACAGTTAAAAATATTTGAAAACAGCATTTTGTATGTATTTGCAAGCTGAGAACAGCTATTTTATCTTGATTTTGCAAACATAAGCCATTACACACGACATATACATGAATATGGCAGTTTAAATACTCGAAAACGGTGTTTTGTATGCTTTTGCATGCTTAAGACAGCAATTTCATCTTGATTTCACCAACATTGGCCATTATCCACGACAGAAACATGAATATGACAGTTTAAATACTTGAAAACAGCATTTTGTATGTTTTTGCAAGCTGAAAACAGCTATTTTATCTTGATTTTGCAAACATAAGCCATTACATACGACATATACATGAATATGACAGTTTAAATACTTGAAAACGGTGTTTTGTATGCTTTTTAATGCTTAAAACAGCAGTTTTATTTTGATTTCACCAACATTGGCCATTATACACGACAGAAAGATAAATATGACAGATTAAATATTAGAAAACAGCATTTTGTATGTTTTTGCAAGCTGAGAACAGCTATTTTATCTTGATTTTGCAAACATAAGCCATTGCACACAACATATACATGAGTATGACAGTTTAAATACTTGAAAACGGTGTTTTGTATGCTTTTGAATGCTTAAAACAGCAGTTTTATCTTGATTTCACCAACATTAGCCATTATACACGACAGAAACATGAATATGACAGTTTAAGTACTTGAAAGCAGCATTTTGTATGTTTTTGCAAGCTAAGAACAGCTATTTTATATTGATTTTGCAAACATAAGCCATAACACACGACATATACCTGAATATGACAGTCTAAATACTTGAAAAGAGCATTTTGTATGATTTTGCAAGCTGAGAACAGTTATTTTATCTTGATTTTGCAAACATAAGCCATTACACATGACATATACATGAATATGACAGTTTAAATACTTGAAAACGGTGTTTTGTAAGCTTTTGAATGCTTAAAACAGCAGATTTATCTTGATTTCACCAACATTAGCCATTATACACGACAGAAACATGAATATGACAGTTTAAGTACTTCAAAAAGGTGTTTTGTATGCTTTTGAATGCTTAAAACAGCAGTTTTATCTTGATTTCACCAACATTGGCCATTATCCACGACAGAAACATGAATATGACAGTTTAAATACTTGAAAACAGCATTTTGTATGTTTTTGCAAGCTGAAAACAGCTATTTTATCTTGATTTTGCAAACATAAGCCATTACATACGACATATACATGAATATGACAGTTTAAATACTTGAAAACGGTGTTTTGTATGCTTTTGAATGCTTAAAACAGCAGTTTTATTTTGATTTCACCAACATTGGCCATTATACACGACAGAAAGATAAATATGACAGATTAAATATTAGAAAACAGCATTTTGTATGTTTTTGCAAGCTGAGAACAGCTATTTTATCTTGATTTTGCAAACATAAGCCATTGCACACAACATATACATGAGTATGACAGTTTAAATACTTGAAAACGGTGTTTTGTATGCTTTTGAATGCTTAAAACAGCAGTTTTATCTTGATTTCACCAACATTAGCCATTATACATGACAGAAACATGAATATGACAGTTTAAATACTTGAAAAGAGCATTTTGTATGTTTTTGCAAGCTGAGAACAGTTATTTTTTCTTGATTTCGCAAACATAAGCCATTACACACGACATATACATGAATATGACAGTTTAAATACTTGAAAACGGTGTTTTGTAAGCTTTTGAATGCTTAAAACAGCAGATTTATCTTGATTTCACCAACATTAGCCATTATACACGACAGAAACATGAATATGACAGTTTAAATACTTGAAAAAGGTGTTTTGTATGCTTTTGAATGTTTAAAACAGCAATTTTATATTGTTTTCACCAACATTAGCCATTATGCACGACAGAAATATGAATATGATAGTTTACATACATGGAAACGGCATTTTGTATGTTTTTGCAAGCTGAAAACAGCTATTTTATCTTGATTTTGCAAACATAAGCCATTACACACAACATATACATGAATATGACAGATTAAATACTTGAAAACAGCATTCTGTATGTTATTGCAAGCTTAAAACAGCTATTTTATCTTGATTTTGCAAACATAAGCCATTACATACGACATATACATGAATATGACAGTTTAAATACTTGAAAACGGTGTTTCGTATGCTTTTGAATGCTTAAAACAGCAGTTTTATCTTGATTTCACCAACATTAACCATTATACACGACAGAAACATGAATATGACAGTTTAAGTACTTGAAAGCAGCATTTTGTATGTTTTTGCAAGCTGAGAACAGCTATTTTATCTTGATTTTGCAAACATAAGCCATAACACAAGACATATACCTGAATATGACAGTTTAAATACTTGAAAACGGTGTTTTGTATGCTTTTGAATGCTTAAAACAGCAGTTTTATCTTGATTTCACCAACATTAGCCATTATACACGACAGAAACAAGAATATGACAGTTTAAGTACTTGAAAGCAGCATTTTGTATGTTTTTGCAAGCTGAGAACAGCTATTTTATATTGATTTTGCAAACATAAGCCATAACACACGACATATACCTGAATATGACAGTTTAAATACTTGAAAACTGTGTTTTGTATGCATTTGAATGCTTAAAACAGCAGTTTTATCTTGATTTCACCAACATTAGCCATTATACACGACATAAACATGAATATGACAGTTTAAGTACTTGAAATCAGCATTTTATATGTTTTTGCAAGCAGAAAACAGCTATTTTATCTTGATTTTGTATACATAAGCCATTACACACGACATATACATGAATATGACAGTTTAAATACTTGAAAACGGTGTTTTGTATGCTTTTGCATGCTTAAGACAGCAATTTCATCTTGATTTCACCAACATTGGCCATTATGAACGACAGAAACATGAATATGACAGTTTAAATACTTGAAAACAGCATTTTGTATGTTTTTGCAAGCTGAAAACAGCTATTTTATCTTGATTTTCAAACATAAGCATTACACACGACATATACATGAATATGACAGTTTAAATACTTGAAAACGGTGTTTTGTATGCTTTTGAATGCTTAAAACAGAAGTTTTATCTTGATTTCACCAACATTAGCCATTATACACGACAGAAACATGAATATGACAGTTAAAAATATTTGAAAACAGCATTTTGTATGTATTTGCAAGCTGAGAACAGCTATTTTATCTTGATTTTGCAAACATAAGCCATTACACACGACATATACATGAATATGGCAGTTTAAATACTCGAAAACGGTGTTTTGTATGCTTTTGCATGCTTAAGACAGCAATTTCATCTTGATTTCACCAACATTGGCCATTATCCACGACAGAAACATGAATATGACAGTTTAAATACTTGAAAACAGCATTTTGTATGTTTTTGCAAGCTGAAAACAGCTATTTTATCTTGATTTTGCAAACATAAGCCATTACATACGACATATACATGAATATGACAGTTTAAATACTTGAAAACGGTGTTTTGTATGCTTTTTAATGCTTAAAACAGCAGTTTTATTTTGATTTCACCAACATTGGCCATTATACACGACAGAAAGATAAATATGACAGATTAAATATTAGAAAACAGCATTTTGTATGTTTTTGCAAGCTGAGAACAGCTATTTTATCTTGATTTTGCAAACATAAGCCATTGCACACAACATATACATGAGTATGACAGTTTAAATACTTGAAAACGGTGTTTTGTATGCTTTTGAATGCTTAAAACAGCAGTTTTATCTTGATTTCACCAACATTAGCCATTATACACGACAGAAACATGAATATGACAGTTTAAGTACTTGAAAGCAGCATTTTGTATGTTTTTGCAAGCTAAGAACAGCTATTTTATATTGATTTTGCAAACATAAGCCATAACACACGACATATACCTGAATATGACAGTCTAAATACTTGAAAACGGTGTTTTGTATGCTTTTGAAAGCTTAAAACAGCAGTTTTATCTTGATTTCACCAACATTAGCCATTATACACGACAGAAACATTAATATGACAGTTTAAGTACTTGAAATCAGCATTTTATAGGTTTTTGCAAGCAGAGAACAGCTATTTTATCTTGATTTTGCAAACATAAGCCATTACACACGACATATACATGAATATGACAGTTTAAATACGTGAAAACGGTGTTTTGTATGCTTTTGAATGCTTAAAACAGCAGTTTTATTTTGATTTTACCAACATTAGACTTTATACACGACAGAAACATGAATATGACAGTTTAAATACTTGAAAACAGCATTTTGTATGTTTTTGCAAGCTGAGACCAGCTATTTTATCTTGATTTTCAAACATAAGCCATTACACACGACATAGACATGAATATGACAGTTTAAATACTTGAAAACGGTGTTTTGTATGCTTTTGAATGCTTAAAACAGCAGTTTTATCTTGATTTCACCAACATTAGCCATTATACACGACAGAAACATGAATATGACAGTTTAAGTACTTGAAAGCAGCATTTTGTATGTTTTTGCAAGCTGAGAACAGTTATTTTATCTTGATTTTGAAAACACAAGCCATTACACACGACATATACATGAATATGACAGTTTAAATACTTGAAAACGGTGTTTTTTATGCTTTTGAATGCTTAAAACAGCAGTTTTATCTTGATTTCACCAACATTGGCCATTATACACAACAGAAACATAAATATGACAGTTTAAATATTAGAAAACATCATTTTGTATGTTTTTGCAAGCTGAGAACAGCTTTTTTATCTTGATTTTGAAAACATAAGCCATTACATACGACATATACATGAATATGACAGTTTAAATACTTGAAAGCAGCATTTTGTATGTTTTTGCAAGCTAAGAACAGCTATTTTATATTGATTTTGCAAACATAAGCCATAACACACGACATATACCTGAATATGACAGTCTAAATACTTGAAAACGGTGTTTTGAATGCTTTTGAATGCTTAAAACAGCAGTTTTATCTTGATTTCACCAACATTAGCCATTATACACGACAGAAACATTAATATGACAGTTTAAGTACTTGAAATCAGCATTTTATATGTTTTTGCAAGCAGAGAACAGCTATTTTATCTTGATTTTGCAAACATAAGCCATTACACACGACATATACATGAATATAACAGTTTAAATACTTGAAAACGGTGTTTTGTATGCTTTTGAATGCTTAAAACAGCAGTTTTATCTTGATTTCACCAACATTAGCCATTATACACAACAGAAACATAAATATGACAGTTTAAATATTAGAAAACATCATTTTGTATGTTTTTGCAAGCTGAGAACAGCTTTTTTATCTTGATTTTGCAAACATAAGCCATTACATACGACATATACATGAATATGACAGTTTAAATACTTGAAAACGGTGTTTTGTATGCTTTTGAATGCTTAAAACAGCAGTTTTATCTTGATTTCACCAACATTATCCATTATACACGACAGAAACATGAATATGACAGTTTAAGTACTTGAAAGCAGCGTTTTGTATGTTTTTGCAAGCTGAGAACAGCTATTTTATATTGATTTTGCAAACATAAGCCATAACACACGACATATACCTGAATATGACAGTCTAAATACTTGAAAACAGTGTTTTGTATGCTTTTGAATGCTTAAAACAGCAGTTTTATCTTGATTTCACCAACATTAGCCATTATACACGACAGAAACATGAATATGACAGTTTAAATACTTCAAAAGAGCATTTTGTATGTTTTTGCAAGCTGAGAACAGTTATTTTATCTTGATTTTGAAAACACAAGCCATTACACACGACATATATATGAATATGACAGTTTAAATACTTGAAAACGGTGTCTTGTATGCTTTTGAATGCTTAAAACAGCAGTCTTATCTTGATTTCACCAACATTGGCCATTATACACAACAGAAACATAAATATGACAGTTTAAATATTAGAAAACATCATTTTGTATGTTTTTGCAAGCTGAGAACAGCTTTTTTATCTTGATTTTGCAAACATAAGCCATTACATACGACATATACATAAATATGACAGTTTAAATACTTGAAAACGGTGTTTTGTATGCTTTTGAATGCTTAAAACAGCAGTTTTATCTTGATTTCACCAACATTAGCCATTATACACGACAGAAACATGAATATGACAGTTTAAGTACTTGAAAGCAGCATTTTGTATGTTTTCGCAAGCTAAGAACAGCTATTTTATATTGATTTTGCAAACATAAGCCATAACACACGACATATACCTGAATATGACAGTCTAAATACTTGAAAACGGTGTTTTGTATGCTTTTGAAAGCTTAAAACAGCAGTTTTATCTTGATTTCACCAACATTAGCCATTATACACGACAGAAACATTAATATGACAGTTTAAGTACTTGAAATCAGCATTTTATATGTTTTTGCAAGCAGAGAACAGCTATTTTATCTTGATTTTGCAAACATAAGCCATTACACACGACATATACATGAATATGACAGTTTAAATACGTGAAAACGGTGTTTTGTATGCTTTTGAATGCTTAAAACAGCAGTTTTATTTTGATTTTACCAACATTAGACTTTATACACGACAGAAACATGAATATGACAGTTTAAATACTTGAAAACAGCATTTTGTATGTTTTTGCAAGCTGAGACCAGCTATTTTATCTTGATTTTCAAACATAAGCCATTACACACGACATAGACATGAATATGACAGTTTAAATACTTGAAAACGGTGTTTTGTATGCTTTTGAATGCTTAAAACAGCAGTTTTATCTTGATTTCACCAACATTAGCCATTATACACGACAGAAACATGAATATGACAGTTTAAGTACTTGAAAGCAGCATTTTGTATGTTTTTGCAAGCTGAGAACAGTTATTTTATCTTGATTTTGAAAACACAAGCCATTACACACGACATATACATGAATATGACAGTTTAAATACTTGAAAACGGTGTTTTGTATGCTTTTGAATGCTTAAAACAGCAGTTTTATCTTGATTTCACCAACATTAGCCATTATACACGACAGAAACATGAATATGACAGTTTATGTACTTGAAAGCAGCATTTTGTATGTTTTTGCAAGCTGAGAACAGTTATTTTATCTTGATTTTGAAAACACAAGCCATTACACACGACATATACATGAATATGACAGTTTAAATACTTGAAAACGGTGTTTTGTATGCTTTTGAATGCTTAAAACAGCAGTTTTATCTTGATTTCACCAACATTAGCCATTATACACAACAGAAACATAAATATGACAGTTTAAATATTAGAAAACATCATTTTGTATGTTTTTGCAAGCTGAGAACAGCTTTTTTATCTTGATTTTGCAAACATAAGCCATTACATACGACATATACATGAATATGACAGTTTAAATACTTGAAAACGGTGTTTTGTATGCTTTTGAATGCTTAAAACAGCAGTTTTATCTTGATTTCACCAACATTAGCCATTATACACGACAGAAACATGAATATGACAGTTTAAGTACTTGAAAGCAGCGTTTTGTATGTTTTTGCAAGCTGAGAACAGCTATTTTATATTGATTTTGCAAACATAAGCCATAACACACGACATATACCTGAATATGACAGTCTAAATACTTGAAAACAGTGTTTTGTATGCTTTTGAATGCTTAAAACAGCAGTTTTATCTTGATTTCACCAACATTAGCCATTATACACGACAGAAACATTAATATGACAGTTTAAGTACTTGAAATCAGCATTTTATATGTTTTTGCAAGCAGAGAACAGCTATTTTATCTTGATTTTGCAAACATAAGCCATTACACACGACATATACATGAATATGACAGTTTAAATACTTGAAAACGGTGTTTTGTATGCTTTTGAATGCTTAAAACAGCAGTTTTATTTTGATTTTACCAACATTAGACTTTATACACGACAGAAACATGAATATGACAGTTTAAATACTTGAAAACGGTGTTTTGTATGCTTTTAAATGCTTAAAACAGCAGTTTTATCTTGATTTCACCAACATTAGCCATTATACACGACAGAAACATGAATATGACAGTTTAAGTACTTGAAAGCAGCATTTTGTATGTTTTTGCAAGCTGAGAACAGTTATTTTATCTTGATTTTGAAAACACAAGCCATTACACACGACATATACATGAATATGACAGTTTAAATACTTGAAAACGGTGTTTTTTATGCTTTTGAATGCTTAAAACAGCAGTTTTATCTTGATTTCACCAACATTGGCCATTATACACAACAGAAACATAAATATGACAGTTTAAATATTAGAAAACATCATTTTGTATGTTTTTGCAAGCTGAGAACAGCTTTTTTATCTTGATTTTGCAAACATAAGCCATTACATACGACATATACATGAATATGACAGTTTAAATACTTGAAAGCAGCATTTTGTATGTTTTTGCAAGCTAAGAACAGCTATTTTATATTGATTTTGCAAACATAAGCCATAACACACGACATATACCTGAATATGACAGTCTAAATACTTGAAAACGGTGTTTTGTATGCTTTTGAATGCTTAAAACAGCAATTTTATCTTGATTTCACCAACATTAGCCATTATACACGACAGAAACATTAATATGACAGTTTAAGTACTTGAAATCAGCATTTTATATGTTTTTGCAAGCAGAGAACAGCTATTTTATCTTGATTTTGCAAACATAAGCCATTACACACGACATATACATGAATATAACAGTTTAAATACTTGAAAACGGTGTTTTGTATGCTTTTGAATGCTTAAAACAGCAGTTTTATTTTGATTTTACCAACATTAGACTTTATACACGACAGAAACATGAATATGACAGTTTAAATACTTGAAAACAGCATTTTGTATGTTTTGCAAGTTGATACCAGCTATTTTATCTTGATTTTGAAAACACAAGCCATTACACACGACATATACATGAATATGACAGTTTAAATACTTGAAAACGGTGTTTTGTATGCTTTTGAATGCTTAAAACAGCAGTTTTATCTTGATTTCACCAACATTGGCCATTATACACAACAGAAACATAAATATGACAGTTTATATATTAGAAAACATCATTTTGTATGTTTTTGCAAGCTGAGAACAGCTTTTTTATCTTGATTTTGCAAACATAAGCCATTACATACGACATATACATGAATATGACAGTTTAAATACTTGAAAACGGTGTTTTGTATGCTTTTGAATGCTTAAAACAGCAGTTTTATCTTGATTTCACCAACATTAGCCATTATACACGACAGAAACATGAATATGACAGTTTAAGTACTTGAAAGCAGCGTTTTGTATGTTTTTGCAAGCTGAGAACAGCTATTTTATATTGATTTTGCAAACATAAGCCATAACACACGACATATACCTGAATATGACAGTCTAAATACTTGAAAACAGTGTTTTGTATGCTTTTGAATGCTTAAAACAGCAGTTTTATCTTGATTTCACCAACATTAGCCATTATACACGACAGAAACATTAATATGACAGTTTAAGTACTTGAAATCAGCATTTTATATGTTTTTGCAAGCAGAGAACAGCTATTTTATCTTGATTTTGCAAACATAAGCCATTACACACGACATATACGTGAATATGACAGTTTAAATACTTGAAAACGGTGTTTTGTATGCTTTTGAATGCTTAAAACAGCAGTTTTATTTTGATTTTACCAACATTAGACTTTATACACGACAGAAACATGAATATGACAGTTTAAATACTTGAAAACAGCATTTTGTATGTTTTTGCAGGCTGATACCAGCTATTTTATCTTGATTTTCAAACATAAGCCATTACATACGACATAAACATGAATATGACAGTTTAAATACTTGAAAACGGTGTTTTGTATGCTTTTGAATGCTTAAAACAGCAGTTTTATCTTGATTTCACCAACAGTAGCCATTATACACGACAGAAACATGAATATGACAGTTTAAATACTTGAAAACAGCATTTTGTATGTTTTTGCAAGCTGAGAACAGCTATTTTATCTTGATTTTGCAAACATAAGCCATTACACACGACATATACATGAATATGACAGTTAAATAGTTGAAAACGGTGTTTAGTATGCTTTTGAATGCTTAAAACAGCAGTTTTATCTTGATTTCACCAACATTGGCCATTATACACGACAGATACATAAATATGACAGTTTAAATATTAGAAAACATCATTTTGTATGTTTTTGCAAGCTGAAAACAGCTTTTTTATCTTGATTTTGCAAACATAAACCATTACATACGACATATACATGAATATGACAGTTTAAATACTTGAAAACGGTGTTTTGTATGCTTTTGAATGCTTAAAACAGCAGTTTTATCTTGATTTCACCAACATTAGCCATTATACACGACTGAAACATGAATATGACAGTTTAAGTACTTGAAAGCAGCATTTTGTATGTTTTTGCAAGCTGAAAACAGCTATTTTATCTTGATTTAGCAAACATAAGCCATTACACACGACATATACCTGAATATGACAGTTTAAATACTTGAAAACGGTGTTTTGTATGCTTTTGAATGCTTAAAACAGCAGTTTTATCTTGATTTCACCAACATTAGCCATTATACACGACACAAACATGAATATGACAGTTTAAATACTTGAAAACAGCATTTTGTATGTTTTTGCAAGCTGAAAACAGCTATTTTATCTTGATTTTGCAAACATAAGCCATTACATACGACATATACATGAATATGACAGTTTAAATACTTGAAAACGGTGTTTTGTATGCTTTTGAATGCTTAAAACAGCAGTTTTATCTTGATTTCACCAACATTAGCCATTATACACGACAGAAACATGAATATGACAGTTTAAGTACTTGAAAGCAGCGTTTTGTATGTTTTTGCAAGCTGAGAACAGCTATTTTATATTGATTTTGCAAACATAAGCCATAACACACGACATATACCTGAATATGACAGTCTAAATACTTGAAAACAGTGTTTTGTATGCTTTTGAATGCTTAAAACAGCAGTTTTATCTTGATTTCACCAACATTAGCCATTATACACGACAGAAACATTAATATGACAGTTTAAGTACTTGAAATCAGCATTTTATATGTTTTTGCAAGCAGAGAACAGCTATTTTATCTTGATTTTGCAAACATAAGCCATTACACACGACATATACGTGAATATGACAGTTTAAATACTTGAAAACGGTGTTTTGTATGCTTTTGAATGCTTAAAACAGCAGTTTTATTTTGATTTTACCAACATTAGACTTTATACACGACAGAAACATGAATATGACAGTTTAAATACTTGAAAACAGCATTTTGTATGTTTTTGCAGGCTGATACCAGCTATTTTATCTTGATTTTCAAACATAAGCCATTACATACGACATAAACATGAATATGACAGTTTAAATACTTGAAAACGGTGTTTTGTATGCTTTTGAATGCTTAAAACAGCAGTTTTATCTTGATTTCACCAACAGTAGCCATTATACACGACAGAAACATGAATATGACAGTTTAAATACTTGAAAACAGCATTTTGTATGTTTTTGCAAGCTGAGAACAGCTATTTTATCTTGATTTTGCAAACATAAGCCATTACACACGACATATACATGAATATGACAGTTAAATAGTTGAAAACGGTGTTTAGTATGCTTTTGAATGCTTAAAACAGCAGTTTTATCTTGATTTCACCAACATTGGCCATTATACACGACAGATACATAAATATGACAGTTTAAATATTAGAAAACATCATTTTGTATGTTTTTGCAAGCTGAAAACAGCTTTTTTATCTTGATTTTGCAAACATAAACCATTACATACGACATATACATGAATATGACAGTTTAAATACTTGAAAACGGTGTTTTGTATGCTTTTGAATGCTTAAAACAGCAGTTTTATCTTGATTTCACCAACATTAGCCATTATACACGACTGAAACATGAATATGACAGTTTAAGTACTTGAAAGCAGCATTTTGTATGTTTTTGCAAGCTGAAAACAGCTATTTTATCTTGATTTAGCAAACATAAGCCATTACACACGACATATACCTGAATATGACAGTTTAAATACTTGAAAACGGTGTTTTGTATGCTTTTGAATGCTTAAAACAGCAGTTTTATCTTGATTTCACCAACATTAGCCATTATACACGACACAAACATGAATATGACAGTTTAAATACTTGAAAACAGCATTTTGTATGTTTTTGCAAGCTGAAAACAGCTATTTTATCTTGATTTTGCAAACATAAGCCATTACATACGACATATACATGAATATGACAGTTTAAATACTTGAAAACGGTGTTTTGTATGCTTTTGAATGCTTAAAACAGCAGTTTTATTTAGATTTCACCAACATTGGCCATTATACACGACAGAAAGATAAATATGACAGTTTAAATATTAGAAAACAGCATTTTGCATGTTTTTGCAAGCTGAGAACAGCTATTTTATCTTGATTTTGCAAACATTAGCCATTACACACGACATATACATGAGTATGACCGTTTAAATATTTGAAAACTGTGTTGTGTATGCTTTTGAATGCTTAAAACAGCAGTTTTATTTTGATTTCACCAACATTAGCCATTATACACGACAGAAACATGAATATGACAGTTTAAATACTTGAAAACAGCATTTTGTATGTTTTTGCAAGCTAAAAACAACTATTTTATCTTGATTTTGCAAACATAAGCCATTACACACGACATATACATGAATATGACAATTTAAATACTTGAAAACGGGGTTTTGTATGCTTTTGATTGCTTAAAACAGCAATTTTATATTGTTTTCACCAACATTAGCCATTATACACGACAGAAATATGAATATGATAGTTTACATACATGGAAACGGCATTTTGTATGTTTTTGCAAGCTGAAAACAGCTATTTTATCTTGATTTTGCAAACATAAGCCATTACACACAACATATACATGAATATGACAGATGATTAAATACTTGAAAATAGCATTCTGTATGTTATTGCAAGCTTAAAACAGCTATTTTATCTTGATTTTGCAAACATAAGCCATTACACACGACATATACATGAGTATGACAGTTTAAATACTTGAAAACTGTGTTTTGTATGCTTTTGAATGCTTAAAACAGCAGTTTTATTTTGATTTCACCAACATTAGCCATTATACACGACAGAAACATGAATATGACAGTTTAAATACTTGAAAACAGCATTTTGTATGTTTTTGCAAGCTGAGAACAGCTATTTTATCTTGATTTTGCAAACATAAGCCATAACACACGACATATACCTGAATATGACAGTTTAAATACTTGAAAACGTTGTTTTGTATGCTTTTGAATGCTTAAAACAGCAGTTTTATCTTGATTTCACCAACATTAGCCATTATACACGACAGAAACATTAATATGACAGTTTAAGTACTTGAAATCAGCATTTTATATGTTTTTGCAAGCAGAGAACAGCTATTTTATCTTGAATTTGCAAACATAAGCCATTACACACGACATATACATGAATATAACAGTTTAAATACTTGAAAACGGTGTTTTGTATGCTTTTGAATGCTTAAAACAGCAGTTTTATTTTGATTTTACCAACATTAGACTTTATACACGACAGAAACATGAATATGACAGTTTAAATACTTGAAAACAGCATTTTGTATGTTTTTGCAAGCTGATACCAGCTATTTTATCTTGATTTACAAACATAAGCCATTACACACGACATAGACATGAATATGACAGTTTAAATACTTGAAAACGGTGTTTTGTATGCTTTTGAATGCTTAAAACAGCAGTTTTATCTTGATTTCATCAACATTAGCCATTATACACGACAGAAACATGAATATGACAGTTTAAATACTTGAAAACAGCATTTTGTATGTTTTTGCAAGCTGAGAACAGCTATTTTATCTTGATTTTGCAAACATAAGCCATTACACACGACATATACATGAATATGACAGTTAAATAGTTGAAAACGGTGTTTAGTATGCTTTTGAATGCTTAAAACAGCAGTTTTATCTTGATTTCACCAACATTGGCCATTATACACGACATATACATAAATATGACAGTTTAAATATTAGAAAACATCATTTTGTATGTTTTTGCAAGCTGAAAACAGCTTTTTTATCTTGATTTTGCAAACATAAACCATTACATACGACATATACATGAATATGACAGTTTAAATACTTGAAAACCGTGTTTAGTATGCTTTTGAATGCTTAAAACAGCAGTTTTATCTTGATTTCACCAACAATAGCCATTAAACACGACACAAACATGAATATGACAGTTTAAATACTTGAATACAGCATTTTGTATGTTTTAGCAAGTTGAGAACAGCTATTTTATCTTGATTTAGCAAACATAAGCCATTACACACGACATATACATGAATATGACAGTTAAATACTTGAAAACGGTGTTTTGTATGCTTTTGAATGCTTAAAACAGCAGTTTTATCTTCATTTCACCAACATTAGCCATTATACACGACAGAAACATGAATATGACATTTTAAATACTTGAAAACAGCATTTTGTATGTTATTGCAAGCTAAAAACAGATATTTTATCTTGATTTTGCAAACATAAGCCATTACATACGATATATACATGAATATGACAGTTTAAATACTTGAAAACGGTGTTTTGTATGCTTTTGAATGCTTAAAACAGCAGTTTTATCTTGATTTCAACAACATTAGCCATTATACACGACAGAAACATGAATATGACAGTTTAAGTACTTGAAAGCAGCATTTTGTATGTTTTTGCAAGCTGAGAACAGCTATTTTATCTTGATTTAGCAAAAATAAGCCATTACACACGACATATACCTGAATATGACAGTTTAAATACTTGAAAACGGTGTTTTGTATGCTTTTGAATGCTTAAAACAGCAGTTTTATCTTGATTTCACCAACATTAGCCATTATACACAACACAAACATGAATATGACAGTTTAAATACTTGAAAACAGCATTTTGTATGTTTTTGCAAGCTGAAAACAGCTATTTTATCTTGATTTTGCAAACATAAGCCATTACATACGACATATACATGAATATGACAGTTTAAATACTTGAAAACGGTGTTTTGTATGCTTTTGAATGCTTAAAACAGCAGTTTTATTTAGATTTCACCAACATTGGCCATTATACACGACAGAAAGATAAATATAACAGTTTAAATATTAGAAAACAGCATTTTGCATGTTTTTGCAAGCTGAGAACAGCTATTTTATCTTGATTTTGCAAACATTAGCCATTACACACGACATATACATGAGTATGACAGTTTAAATACTTGAAAACTGTGTTTTGTATGCTTTTGAATGCTTAAAACAGCAGTTTTATTTTGATTTCACCAACATTAGCCATTATACACGACAGAAACATGAATATCACAGTTTAAATACTTGAAAACAGCATTTTGTATGTTTTTGCAAGCTAAAAACAACTATTTTATCTTGATTTTGCAAACATAAGCCATTACACACGACATATACATGAATATGACAATTTAAATACTTGAAAACGGGGTTTTGTATGCTTTTGATTGTTTAAAACAGCAATTTTATATTGTTTTCACCAACATTAGCCATTATACACGACAGAAATATGAATATGATAGTTTACATACATGGAAACGGCATTTTGTATGTTTTTGCAAGCTGAAAACAGCTATTTTATCTTGATTTTGCAAACATAAGCCATTACACACAACATATACATGAATATGACAGATGATTAAATACTTGAAAATAGCATTCTGTATGTTATTGCAAGCTAAGAACAGCTATTTTATCTTGATTTTGCAAACATAAGCCATAACACACGACATATACCTGAATATGACAGTTTAAATACTTGAAAACGTTGTTTTGTATGCTTTTGAATGCTTAAAACAGCAGTTTTATCTTGATTTCACCAACATTAGCCATTATACACGACAGAAACATGAATATGACAGTTTAAATACTTGAAATCAGCATTTTGTATGTTTTTGCAAGCTGAGAACAGCTATTTTATCTTAATTTTGCAAACATAAGCCATTACACACGACATATACATGAATATGACAGTTTAAATACTTGAAAACAGCATTTTGTATGTTTTTGCAAGCTGAGACCAGCTATTTTATCTTGATTTTCAAACATAAGCCATTACACACGACATATACATGAATATGACAGTTTAAATACTTGAAAACGGTGTTTTGTATGCTTTTGAATGCTTAAAACAGCAGTTCTATCTTGATTTCACCAACATTAGCCATTATACACGACAGAAACATGAATATGACAGTTTATATACTTGAATACAGCATTTTGTAGGTTTTTGCAAGCTGAAAACAGCTATTTTATCTTGATTTTGCAAACATAAGCCATTACACACAACATATACATGAATATGACAGATGACTAAATACTTGAAAACAGCATTCTGTATGTTATTGCAAGCTTAAAACAGCTATTTTATCTTGATTTTGCAAACATAAGCCATTACACACGACATATACATGAGTATGATAGTTTAAATACTTGAAAACTGTGTTTTGTATGCTTTTGAATGCTTAAAACAGCAGTTTTATTTTGATTTCACCAACATTAGCCATTATACACGACAGAAACATGAATATGACAGTTTAAATACTTGAAAACAGCATTTTGTATGTTTTTCAAGCTGAGAACAGCTATTTTATCTTGATTTTGCAAACATAAGCCATTACACCTGACATATACATGAATATGACAGTTTAAATACTTGAAAACGGTGTTTTGTATGCTTTTGAATGATTAAATCAGCAACTTTATATTGATTTCACCAACATAAGCCACTACACACAACATATACATGAATATGACAGATGACTAAATACTTGAAAACAGCATTCTGTATGTTATTGCAAGCTTAAAACAGCTATTTTATCTTGATTTTGCAAACATAAGCCATTATACAAGACATATACATGAATATGACAATTTAATTACTTAAAAACGGTGTTTCTTATGTTTTTGCAAGCTGAAAACAGCTATTTTATCTTGATTTTGCAAACATAAGCCATTACACACGACATATACATGAATATGACAGTTTTAAATATTAGAAAACAGCATTTTGTATGTTTTTGCAAGCTGAGAACAGCTATTTTATCTTGATTTTGCAAACATAAGCCTTTACACACGACATATACATGAATTTGACAGTTAAATACTTGAAAACGGTGTTTTGAATGCTTTTGAATGCATAAAACAGCAGTTTTATCTTGATTTCACCAACATTAGCCATTATACACGACAGAAACATGAATATGACAGTTTAAATACTTGAATACAGCATTTTGTATGTTTTCGCAAGTAGAGAACAGCTATTTTATCTTGATTTAGCAAACATAAGCCATTACACACGACATATACATGAATATGACACTTTAAATACTTAAAAACGGTGTTTTGTATGCTTTTGAATGCTTAAAACAGCAGTTTTATCTTGATTTCACCAACATTGGCCATTATACACGACAGAAACATGAATATGACAGTTTAAATATTGAAAAACAGCATTTTGTATGTTTTTGCAAGCTGAGAACAGCTATTTTATCTTGATTTTGAAAACACAAGCCATTACACACGACATATACATGAATATGACAGTTTAAATACTTGAAAACGGTGTTTTGTATGCTTTTGAATGCTTA
Organism: Poecilus cupreus; assembly: GCA_963942605.1. Lineage (NCBI taxonomy): Eukaryota > Metazoa > Arthropoda > Insecta > Coleoptera > Carabidae > Poecilus > Poecilus cupreus. The sequence goes on along the minus strand of CAWWDY010001743.1, from coordinate 32,623 downwards.
AAACAGCAGTTTTATCTTGATTTCACCAACATTAGCCATTATACACAACAGAAACATAAATATGACAGTTTAAATATTAGAAAACATCATTTTGTATGTTTTTGCAAGCTGAGAACAGCTATTTTATTTTGATTTTGCAAACATAAGCCATTACACACGACATATACATGAATATGACAGTTTAAATACTTGAAAACTGTGTTTTGTATGCTTTTGAATGCTTAAAACAGCAGTTTTATTTTGATTTCACCATCATTAGCCATTATACACCTCAGAAACATGAATATGACATTTTAAATACTTGAAAACAGCATTTTGTATGTTTTTGCAAGCTGATACCAGCTATTTTATCTTGATTTTCAAACATAAGCCATTACACACGACATATACATAAATATGACAGTTTAAATACTTGAAAATGGTGTTTTGTATGCTTTTGAATGCTTAAAACAGCAATTTTATATTGTTTTCACCAACATTACCCATTATACACGACAGAAATATGAATATGATAGTTTACATACATGGAAACGGCATTTTGTATGTTTTTGCAAGCTGAAAACAGCTATTTTTTCTTGACTTTGCAAACATAAGCCATTACACACAACATATACATGATTATGACAGATGATTAAATACTTGAAAACAGCATTCTGTATGTTATTGCAAGCTTAAAACAGCTATTTTATCTGGATTTTGCAAACATAAGCCATTACACACGACATATACATGAGTATGACAGTTTAAATACTTGAAAACTGTGTTTTGTATGCTTTTGAATGCTTAAAACAGCAGTTTCATTTTGATTTCACCAACATTAGCCATTATACACGACAAAAACATGAATATGACAGTTTAAATACTTGAAAACAGCATTTTGTATGTTGTTGCAAGCTGAGACTAGCTATTTTATCTTAATTTTCAAACATAAGCCATTACACACGACATATACATGAATATGACAGTTTAAATACTTGAAAACGGTGTTTTGTATGTTTTTGCAAGCTGAGACTAGCTATTTTATCTTAATTTTCAAACATAAGCCATTACACACGACATATACATGAATTTGACAGTTAAATACTTGAAAACGGTGTTTTGAATGCTTTTGAATGCTTAAAACAGCAGTTTTATTTTGATTTTACCAACATTAGACATTATACACGACAGAAACATGAATATGACAGTTTAAATACATGAAAACGGTGTTTTGTATGCTTTTGAATGCTTATAACAGCAGTTTTATCTTGATTTCACCAACATTACCCATTATACACGACAGAAACATGAAGATGACAGTTTAAATACTTGAAAACAGCATTTTGTATGTTTTTGCAAGCTGAGAACAGCTATTTTATTTTGATTTTGCAAACATAAGCCATTACACACGACATATACATGAATATGACAGTTTAAATACTTGAAAACTGTGTTTTGTATGCTTTTGAATGCTTAAAACAGCAGTTTTATTTTGATTTCACCATCATTAGCCATTATACACCTCAGAAACATGAATATGACATTTTAAATACTTGAAAACAGCATTTTGTATGTTTTTGCAAGCTGAGACCAGCTATTTTATCTTGATTTTCAAACATAAGCCATTACACACGACATATACATGAATATGACAGTTTAAGTACTTGAAAACGGTGTTTTGTATGCTTTTGAATGCTTAAAACAGCAGTTTTATCTTGATTTCACCAACATTAGCCATTATACAAGACAGAAACATGAATATGACAGTTTATATACTTGAAAACAGCATTTTGTATGTTTTTGCAAGCTGAGAACAGCTATTTTATCTTGATTTTGCAAACATAAGCCATTACGCACGATATATACATGAATATGACAGTTTAAGTACTTTAAAACGTTGTTTTGTATGCTTTTGCATGCTTAAAACAGCAATTTTATCTTGATTTCACCAACATTAGCCATTATACATGACAGATACATAAATCTGACAGTATAGATACTTGAAAACGGTGTTTTGTATGCTTTTGAATGCTTAAAACAGCAGTTTTATCTTGATTTCACCAACATTAGCCATTATACACGACAAAAACATGAATATGACAGTATAAATACTTGAAAACAGCATTTTGTATGTTTTTGCAATCTGAGAACAGCTATTTTATCTTGATTTTGCAAACATAAGTCATTACACACGACATATACATGAGTATGACAGTTTAAATACTTGAAAACTGTGTTTTGTATGCTTTTGAATACTTAAAACAGCAGTTTTATTTTGATTTCACCAACATTAGCCATTATACATGACAGAAACATGAATATAACAGTTTAAATACTTAAAAAAAGCAGTTTGTATGTTTTTGCAAGCTGAAAACAACTATTTTATCTTGATTTTGCAAACATAAGCCATTACACACGACATATACATGAATATGACAATTTAAATACTTGAAAACGGTGTTTTGTATGCTTTTGAATGCTTAAAACAGCAATTTTATATTGATTTCACCAACATAAGCCATTACACACAACATATACTTGAACATGACAGATGATTAAATACTTGAAAACAGCATTCTGTATGTTATTGCAAGCTTAAAACAGCTATTTTATCTTGATTTTGCAAACATAAGCCATTACACACGACATATACATGAGTATGATAGTTTAAATACTTGAAAACTGTGTTTTGTATGCTTTTGAATGCTTAAAACAGCAGTTTTATTTTGATTTCACCAACATTAGCCATTATACACGACAGAAACATGAATATGACAGTTTAAATACTTGAAAACAGCATTTTGTATGTTTTTGCAAGCTGAGAACAGCTATTTTATCTTGATTTTGCAAACATAAGCCATAACACACGACATATACCTGAATATGACAGTTTAAATACTTGAAAACGTTGTTTTGTATGCTTTTGAATGCTTAAAACAGCAGTTTTATCTTGATTTCACCAACATTAGCCATTATACACGACAGAAACATGAATATGACAGTTTAAATACTTGAAATCAGCATTTTGTATGTTTTTGCAAGCTGAGAACAGCTATTTTATCTTAATTTTGCAAACATAAACCATTACACACGACATATACATGAATATGACAGTTTAAATACTTGAAAACAGCATTTTGTATGTTTTTGCAAGCTGAGACCAGCTATTTTATCTTGATTTTCAAACATAAGCCATAACACACGACATATACATGAATATGACAGTTTAAATACTTGAAAACGGTGTTTTGTATGCTTTTGAATGCTTAAAACAGCAGTTTTATCTTGATTTCACCAACATTAGCCATTATACACGACAGAAACATGAATATGACAGTTTAAATACTTGAAAACAATGTATGTATGCTTTTGAATGCTTAAAACAGCAGTTTTATCTTGATTTCACCAACATTACCCATTATACACGACAGAAACATGAAGATGACAGTTTAAATACTTGAAAACAGCATTTTGTATGTTTTTGCAAGCTGAGAACAGCTATTTTATTTTGATTTTGCAAACATAAGCCATTACACACGACATATACATGAATATGACAGTTTAAATACTTAAAAACTGTGTTTTGTATGCTTTTGAATGCTTAAAACAGCAGTTTTATTTTGATTTCACCATCATTAGCCATTATACACGACAGAAACATGAATATGACAGTTTAAATACTTGAAAACAGTATTTTGTATGTTTTTGCAAGCTGAAAACAGCTATTTTATATTGATTTTGCAAACATAAGCCATTACACAAGACATGTACATGAATATGACAATTTAATTACTTAAAAACGGTGTTTTTTATGTTTTTGCAAGCTGAAAACAGCTATTTTATCTTGATTTTGCAAACATAAGCCATTACACATGACATATACATGAATATGACAGTTTAAATATTAGAAAACAGCATTTTGTATGTTTTTGCAAGCTGAGAACAGCTATTTTATCTTGATTTTGCAAACATAAGCCTTTACACACGACATATACATGAATATGACAATTTAAATACTTGAAAACGGTGTTTTGTATGCTTTTGAATGCTTAAAACAGCAATTTTATATTGATTTCACCAACATTAGCCATTATACACGACATAAATATGAATATGATAGTTTACATACATCGAAACGGCATTTTGTATGTTTTTGCAAGCTGAAAACAGCTATTTTATATTGATTTTGCAAACATAAGCCATTACACACGACATATACATGAATATGACAGATTAAATACTTGAAAACAGCATTCTGTATGTTATTGCAAGCTTAAAACAGCTATTTTATCTTGATTTTGCAAACATAAGCCATTACATACGACATATACATGAATATGACAGTTTAAATACTTGAAAACGGTGTTTTGTATGCTTTTGAATGCTTAAAACAGCAGTTTTATCTTGATTTCACCAACATTAGCCATTATACATGACAGAAACATGAATATAACAGTTTAAATACTTAAAAAAAGCATTTTGTATGTTTTTGCAAGCTGAAAACAACTATTTTATTTTGATTTTGCAAACATAAGCCATTACACACGACATATACATGAATATGACAATTTAAATACTTGAAAACGGTGTTTTGTATGCTTTTGAATGCTTAAAACAGCAATTTTATATTGATTTCACCAACATTAGCCATTATACACGACAGAAATATGAATATGATAGTTTACATACATCGAAACGGCATTTTGTATGTTTTTGCAAGCTGAAAACAGCTATTTTATATTGATTTTGCAAACATAAGCCATTACACACGACATATACATGAATATGACAGATTAAATACTTGAAAACAGCATTCTGTATGTTATTGCAAGCTTAAAACAGCTATTTTATCTTGATTTTGCAAACATAAGCCATTACATACGACATATACATGAATATGACAGTTTAAATACTTGAAAACGGTGTTTTGTATGCTTTTGAATGCTTAAAACAGCAGTTTTATCTTGATTTCACCAACATTAGCCATTATACATGACAGAAACATGAATATGACAGTTTAAATACTTGAAATCAGCATTTTGTATGTTTTTGCAAGCTGAGAACAGCTATTTTATCTTAATTTTGCAAACATAAGCCATTACACACGACATATACATGAATATGACAGTTTAAATACTTGAAAACAGCATTTTGTAGGTTTTTCCAAGCTGAGAACAGCTATTTTACCTTGATTTTGCAAACATAAGCCATTACACACGACATATACATGATTAGTTTAAATACTTTAAAACGTTGTTTTGTATGCTTTTGCATGCTTAAAACAGAAATTTTATCTTGATTTCACCAACATTAGCCATTATACACGACAGAGACATGAATATGACAGTTTAAATACTTGAAAACAATGTATGTATGCTTTTGAATGCTTAAAACAGCAGTTTTATCTTGATTTCACCAACATTACCCATTATACACGACAGAAACATGAATATGACAGTTTAAATACTTGAAAACAGTATTTTGTATGTGTTTGCAAGCTGAAAACAGCTATTTTATCTTGTTTTTGCAAACATAAGCCATTACACACGACATATACATGAATATGACAATTTAATTACATAAAAACGGTGCTTTTTTATGTTTTTGCAAGCTGAAAACAGCTATTTTATCTTGATTTTGCAAACATAAGCCATTACACACGACATATACCTGAATATGACAGTTTAAATACTTGAAAACGGTGTTTTGTATGCTTTTGAATGCTTAAAACAGTAGTTTGATCTTGATTTCACCAAAATTAGCCATTATACACGACAGAAACATGAATATGACAGTTTAAACACTTAAAAACAGCATTTTGTATGTTTTTGCAAGCTGAAAACAGCTATTTTATCTTGTTTTTGCAAACATAAGCTATTACACACGACATATACATGAATATAATAGTTTAAATACTTGAAAATTGTGTTTTGTATGCTTTTGAATGCTTAAAAAAGCAGTTTTATCTTGATTTCACCAACATTAGCCATTAAACACGACACAAACATGAATATGAAAGTTTAAATACTTGAATACAGCATTTTGTATGTTTTCGCAAGTTGAGTACAGCTATTTTATCTTGATTTTGCAAACATAAGCCATTACAAACGATATATACATGAATATGACAGTTTAAATACTTGAAAACAGTGTTTTGTATGCTTTTGAATGCTTAAAACAGCAGTTTTATCTTGATTTCACCAACATTATTCATTATACACGACAGAGACATGAATATGACAGTTTAAATACTTGAAAACGGTGTACGTATGCTTTTGAATGCTTAAAACAGCAGTTTTATCTTGATTTCACCAACATTACCCATTATACACGACAGAAACATGAATATGACAGTTTAAATACTTGAAAACAGCATTTTGTATGTTTTTGCAAGCTGAGAACAGCTATTTTATCTTTATTTTGCAAACATAAGCCATTACACACGACATATACATGAATATGGCAGTTTAAATACTTGAAAACGGTGTTTTGTATGCTTTTGCATGCTTAAGACAGCAATTTTATCTTGATTTCACCAACATTAGCCATTATACACGACAGAAACATGAATATGACAGTTTAAATATATGGAAACGGCATTTTGTATGTTTTTGCAAGCTGAAAACAGCTATTTTATCTTGATTTTGCAAACATACGCCATTACTCAGGACATAAACATGAATATTACAGTTTAAATACTTGAAAACAGCATTTTGTATGTTTTTGTAAGCTGAAAACAGCTATTTTATCTTGATTTTGCAAACATAAGCCATTACACACGACATATACATGAATATGACAGTTTAAATTCTTCCAAACGGTGTCTTGTATGCTTTTGCATGTTTAAAACAGCAATTTTATATTGATTTCACCATCATTAGCCATTATACACGACAGAAACATGAATATGACTGTTTAAATACTTGAATACATCATTTTGTATGTTTTCGTAAACTGAAAAAAGCTATTTTATCTTGATTTTGCAAACATAAGCCATTACACACGACATATACATGAATATGACAGTTTAAATATTTGAAAACGGTGTTTTGTGTGCTTTTGCATGCTTAAAACTGCACTTTTATCTTGATTTCACCAACACGACAAAAACATGAATATGACAGTTTAAATACATGAAAACAGCATTTTATATGTTTTTGCAAGCTGAAAACAGCTATTTGATCTTGATTTTGCAAAAACATACGCCATTACACACGACATATACATGAATATAACAGTTTAAATACTTGAAAACAGCATTTTGTATGTTTTTGCAAGCTGAAAATAGCTATTATATCTTGATTTTGCAAACATAAGCCATTACACACGACATAAACAATGACAGTTTAAATACTTGAAAACGGTGTTTTGTATGCTTTTGCATGCTTAAAACAGCAATTTTATCTTTATTTCACAAACATTTGCCATTTTACACGACAGAAACCTTAACATGACAGTTTAAATACTTGAAAACAGCATTTTGTATGTTTTTGCATGCTGCAAACAGCTAATTTATCTTAATTTTGCAAACAAAAGCCATTACACACGACATATACATGAATATGACAGTTTAAATACTTGAAAACGGTGTTTTGTATGCTTTTGCATGCTTAAAACAGCAATTTTATTTGATTTCACCAATATTAGCCATTATACACGACAGAAACATGAATATGACAGTTTAAATACTTGAAAACAGCATTTTGTATGTTTTTGCAAGCTGAAAACAGCTATTTTATCTTGTTTTTGCAAACATAAGCCATTACACACGTCGTATACATGAATATGACAGTTTAAATACTTGAAAATTATGTTTTGTATGCTTTTGAATGCTCACAAAAGCAGTTTTATCTTGATTTCACCAACATTGGCCATTATACACGACAGAAACATGAATATGACAGTTTAAATATTAGAAAACAGCATTTTGTATGTTATTGCAAGCTGAAAACAGCTATTTTATCTTGATTTTGCAAACATAAGCCATTACATACGATATATACTTGAATATGACAGTTTAAATACATGAAAACGGTGTTTTGTATGCTTTTGAATGCTTAAAACAGCAGTTTTATCTTGATTTCACCAACATTAGCCATTATACACGACAGAAACATGAATATGACAGTTTAAGTACTTGATAGCAGCATTTTGTATGTTTTTGCAAGCTGAGAACAGCTATTTTATCTTGATTTTGCAAACATAAGCCATTACACACGACATATACCTGAATATAATAATAATAATACCTTTATTAATCAACAGGAACAGGTCCAAATTACAGATTAATATTACATAATAATTTACAAAAGATGAGATTAAATCAAAATATGTGATCCAGTATTTTACGAAATTCCTTAAAGCTAAGTGATAAATCTAACAGAGAACAATTTGCATTAAATGAACGAGACATTGAGTTAATAGGAGAATTTAAAAGATAATTAGTTCTAGAGAAATCCGAAAAAAACGTGATGTCGCACCTAGTGTTGCGATAATTTATATAAAAATTAAATCTACTTAATATGTAGCAATCATCAATATGGTTATTTACTACTTTATATATAAACATTATTTGATTTTTTATCCGTCTATGTGACAAAAGCTCGAAGTTAAAAGTATTTAGTAATTCAGAATAATCAAGCTCTGGCCATTGACGATATAATCTGTAATAAACAGATTTACAGAATTTTTTTTGGATGGTTTCTATATTGTTTATCAAATATTGTTGCGATGGATTCCAGATTATACAGCCAAAGTCCAGTTTACTTAAAATTAATGACTTGAACAAAGTTTTGTAGCATAGAATATTTTTAAAATCTGTTGTAGAGCGTAAAATAAAACCTAAAATTTTGTTACATGAAGTGATTAACAGTTCAACATGATTAATAAGAGTTAACTTTACATCAAAGTAAAGACCTAAATCTTTTACAATTTCAACACGAGTAAGTGGTAAACAGTTCATTTTATAATCATATAATATTGTATTATTTTTCCTCGAGAAACTGATGCATAGACATTTGTTTATGTTAAAATATAATTTATTTTGCGTTGACCAATTATATATGGAGTTTATATCTAGTTGTAATAAAGAACAATCGTATGAATTAGTTACTACTCTGTATAGTTTAAAATCATCTGCATACATAAGACAATTTGAAAATTTTACAACAGTCGTAATGTCGTTAACAAATAATAAGAACAGTAAAGGGCCCAGGACAGAACCCTGAGGAACCCCGGAACTACTTACAAAATTTGATGAGGTATAACCATTACAAAATACATACTGTTCTCTATTTGATAAATATGATTTACACAACATATACAAATTAATGGAAAACCCTAGAGCATCTAATTTTTGCAACAGAATTGGATGACTAACAGTGTCGAATGCTTTTGAAAAGTCTGTATAAACTACATCAACCTGATTTTTATTGTCAAAAGCATCGAAAATAAATTGAACAAAATTGATTAAATTAGATGTAGTAGATCTTCGAGGAACAAAACCATGCTGAAAAGTGCTGATATAATTTGTAGTTTGACGTTGAATATGTTTGAACAAAATAAGCTCATAAATTTTTGCTACTGAATTCAGACAGGAAATTGGGCGGTAATTTTTAATTTGGTTTTTATTGCCTGATTTTAGCAAAGGACAAATTTTTGACACTTTCCATCTATCAGGGAAGATATTATTAAATAAACTTAGATTGAAAAGCTTCGTAAGAGGATAAATTAATAATTCTGAACAGCCCTTATAAATATATATGGGTATGTTATCAGGTCCCATGCTTTTTGTATTTTTTTGGGCTTTAATAGCCTCAGTAACCTCAGCCAAACTTATTTCAGAGATAGAAATCAAATTACATTTAGCCGATTCATTTTTTATATTAGTACAATCTATTAATTTATTATCTGAGTCACAGTAAACACTGCTAAAAAAGGTAGCAAAAGCTTGTACAATATCTGAACCAGTGTCAAAAGACTGATTATCAATAAACATAGGTGATGGTATTTTATTGTTTGCTTTTTTATTGTTCACATATTTCCAAAAGTTATTTGGATCTTGTGTAATGCTGTCCTGTATTGAATTAAGGTGATTGCTGTAAGCACTTTTAATTAATAATTTAACAGTAGCTCGTAAACTTTTAAATTTGTTTAAATGAAAATCAGCACCCGTCTTAATATATTGTTTCCTATGATGATTTTTTAATTTTAGATGAGAGATAATGTCACGAGTGTACCATATTGGATATTTACTTTTACGGGTTACAATTTTAGGAATGCATGAATCTAAAATACAGTACAGTGTTGAGTAGAATTTATCAACTGCTATATTTACATCATTACATGAATCTAACCATTTCCAATCAGCACTGCTTAACAAGTTGTATAACTGAGTATAATCACCATTTTTATAATCATATTTTGTATGAGACTTGGTATCAACATTAGATTTAATTTTGCTTAAAAGTGTACATTCAAAATATAAAGCTGGATGATGTTTATCTTCAGGTAGCAAACTGTATATACTTTTATGAACAGTAATGTTTAAATTTGATATGACAAGGTCCAATATATTATTGTTGATATTGTGAATTTCATTAGTTTGATTTAAGTTCAAAACATTTATAAAATTAATAAAATTATACACGTGATTACTCATATGACCATTTATATAGTATTTACTTAGATGAGTAAAATTAAAGTCACCAACAATTAACATATTCTGCTGATACACGAATGGCAGAGAACAAATAAAATCATAAAATGCTGAATAGTCTTCTAGGGTAGTGTTAGGTGGTATGTAGACGGCCAGAATGTACAAAGAATCTGAGTTGTTATAAGCGTTGATTTTTACACACACTGCATCGATGTTCACAAGGTCATGGTTCAGATCGCAGACTTGAGAGTTTATAGAGTCTTTGATTGCGGCTAAAACTCCGCCACCTCGACTTTTACCTGTCCGAGCCCGGTCGCGGTCACAACGATAAACGCAGTAGCGCGAATCTATCAATTCGGAGTTTGCGATGTTGTCTGTGAGCCAAGTTTCGGTCATAATTAGAATATCGAAATTAACGGTATACACATTTAAATTAAGTTCCGACAATTTTGTGTTTAAACCGCGCACATTTTGATAGTACACCGATAGAGAACGAATTGATGAAGTCTGTTTTAGTTTTTTGATGAAACTATTCGTGGTGTACCGTTTATATATTTGATTGTCAGTTCGTTTTCACCATTGTTTAGACGTCGATTTAGTTCAGATCGCAGTTCTTGAAAATATTCTCTTTCCTTAGGGGTTTTATCACATGATAGGCGTATGTTGTCAAACTTTGAATTTTTAAGTTTTTTAGAATTTTTTAAAACAGTTATAGCATTACTTGGATTATTGAATGTTATTTTAATTGGTCTGCATTTCGCATTATTGTTCAATCGTTTGCCTAAACGCATAATTTTGTAATCAGTAGTTGAGATTGGCACAGGGGAGATCAAGGATATAAGTTCATTTACAGTAGCCAAATCATCTGTATGAAGAGTGGAATCCTCCGAAAGATTGTATACGATGACATTTTGTTTACGATTCTGACGATCATTAATTTCAGATATTATATTTTCAAATTGAGTGCATTCTTCCAATTTAGTTTTTTTGACTGATAATATCTCGGATTTTATATCTCTAATCTCATTTTGCAGACACAAAATTAACTGTTTCAAATCAGAGATTTCTGAAGATCTAAGTTCTGCATTTGATTCGCAAGTATTGCAAAACCATTTAATATTCTTTTTGGACCGCAGTATCCGCGTGTCAGCTTGTGATATTTGTACACAATCTGCATGAAAAGTGGAGCAACAGCTGGAACATTTTACTGAAGAATTACTATCATATTTTTTGTTGCAGATTGAACACATTTGAGACATGCTCACTGTTTTGTTGAAGTGGTAGAACCACAAAATTTATGAATAGCAATTGATAACTCACGCACAAGTTTGTTTAATTAGTTATTAGTTTAATTTTATACTAAAGAAGTTTAGATTGCTTATAACTAGAGTAACGGTAAAAAATGTACACTTTCGACAATGAAAATGAAATAAGCACAACACTATGCACAAATTGATTCACAATTCAAAATTATTGATAGCAATAAAACACAAAATATAATAAATTAACTGGAGCTCAAAATAACGTGTCTCACCTATTGCAAATAACATATATGACAGTTTAAATACTTGAAAACGGTGTTTTGTATGTTTTTGAATGCTTAAAACAGTAGTTTTATCTTGATTTCACCAACATTAGTCATTATACACGACAGAAACATGAATATGACAGTTTAAATACTTGAAAACAGCATTTTGTATGTTTTTGCAAGCTGAAAACAGCTATTTTATCTTGATTTTGCAAACATAAGCCATTACGTACGACATATACATGAATATGACAGTTTAAATACTTAAAAACGGTGTTTTGTATGCTTTTGAATGCTTAAAACAGCAGTTTTATCTTGATTTCACCAACATTGTCCATTATACACGACAGAAACATAAATATAACAGTTTTAATATTAGAAAACAGCATTTTGTATGTTTTAGCAAGCTGAGAACAGCTATTTTATCTTGATTTTACAAACATAAGCCATTACACACGACATATACATGAATATGACAGTTAAATCCTTGAAAACGGTGTTTAGTATGCTTTTGAATGCTTAAAACCGCAGTTTTTTCTTCATTTCACCAACATTAGCCATTATACACGACAGAAACATGAATATGACAGTTTAAATACTTAAAAACAGCATTTTGTATGTTATTGCAATCTGAAAACAGCTTTTTTATCTTGATTTTGCAAACATAAGCCATTACACACGACATATACATGAATATGACAGTTTAAATACTTGAAAGCGGAGTTTTGTATGCTTTTGAATGCTTAAAACAGCAGTTTTATTTTGATTTCACCAACATTAGACATTATACACGACAGAAACATGAATATGACAGTTTAAATACTTGAAAACGGTGTTTTGTATGCTTTTGAATGCTTATAACAGCAGTTTTATCTTGATATCACCAACATTAGCCATTATACATGACAGAAACATGAATATGACAGTTTATATACTTGAAAACAGCATATTGTATGTTTTTGCAAGCTGAGAACAACTATTTTATCTTGATTTTGCAAACATAAGCCATTACGCACGACATATACATGAATATGACAGTTTAAGTACTTTAAAACGTTGTTTTGTATGCTCTTGCATGCTTAAAGCAGCAATTTTATCTTGATTTCACCAATATTAGCCATTATACACGACAGAAACATAAATCTGACAGTATAAATACTTGAAAACGGTGTTTTGTATGCTTTTGAATGCTTAAAACAGCAATTTTATATTGATTTTACCAACATTAGTCATTATACACGACAGAAATATGAATATGATAGTTTACATACATGGAAACGGCATTTTGTATGTTTTTGCAAGTTGAAAACAGCTATTTTATCTTGATTTTGCAAACATAAGCCATTACATACGCCATATACATGAATATGACAGTTTAAATACTTGAAAATGGTGTTTTGTATGCTTTTGAATGCTTAAAACAGCAGTTTTATCTTGATTTCACCAACATTAACCATTATACACGACAGAAACATTAATATGACAGTTTAAGTACTTGAAAGCAGCATTTTGTATGTTTTTGCAAGCTGAGAACAGCTATTTTATCTTGATTTTGCAAACATAAGCCATAACACACGACATATACCTGAATATGACAGTTTAAATACTTGAAAACGTTGTTTTGTATGCTTTTGAATGCTTAAAACAGCAGTTTTATTTTGATTTCACCATCATTAGCCATTATACACGACAGAAACATGAATATGACAGTTTAAATACTTGAAAACAGTATTTTGTATGTTTTTGCAAGCTGAAAACAGCTATTTTATCTTGATTTTGCAAACATAAGCCATTACACACAACATATACATGAATATGACAATTTAATTACTTAAAAACGGTGTTTTTTATGTTTTTGCAAGCTGAAAACAGCTATTTTATCTTGATTTTGCAAACATAAGCCATTACACACGACATATACATGAATATGTCAGTTTAAATACTTGAAAACGGTGTTTTGTATGCTTTTGAATGCTTAAAACAGCAGTTTTATCTTGATTTCACCAACATTAGCCATTATACACGACAGAAACATGAATATGACAGTTTAAGTACTTAAAAGCAGCATTTTGTATGCTTTTGCAAGCTGAAAACAGCTATTTTATCTTGATTTTGCAAGCATAAGCTATTACACACGACATATACAAAAATATGACAGTTTAAATACTTGAATACAGCATTTTGTATGTTTTCGCAAGTTGAGAACTGCTATTTTATCTTGATTTAGCAAACATAAGCCATTACACACGACATATACATAAATATGACAGTTTAAATACTTGAAAACGGTGTTTTGTATGCTTTTGAATGCTTAGAACAGCAGTTTTATTTTGATTTTACCAACATTGGCGATTATACACGACAGAAACATGAATATGACAGTTTAAATACTTAAAAACAGCATTTTGTATGTTTTTGCAAGCTGAAAACAGCTATTTTATCTTGTTTTTGCAAACATAAGCTATTACACACGACATATACATGAATATGATAGTTTAAATACTTGAAAATTGTGTTTTGTATGCTTTTGAATGCTTAAAAAAGCAGTTTTATCTTGATTTCACCAACATTAGCCATTAAACACGACACAAACATGAATATGAAAGTTTAAATACTTGAGTACAGCATTTTGTATGTTTTCGCAAGTTGAGAACAGCTATTTTATCTTGATTTTGCAAACATAAGCCATTACAAACGATATATACATGAATATGACAGTTTATATACTTGAAAACTGTGTTTTGTATGCTTTTGAATGCTTAGAACAGCAGTTTTATTTTGATTTTACCAACATTGGCGATTATACACGACAGAAACATGAATATGACAGTTTAAATACTTAAAAACAGCATTTTGTATGTTTTTGCAAGCTGAAAACAGCTATTTTATCTTGTTTTTGCAAACATAAGCTATTACACACGACATATACATGAATATGATAGTTTAAATACTTGAAAATTGTGTTTTGTATGCTTTTGAATGCTTAAAAAAGCAGTTTTATCTTGATTTCACCAATATTAGCCATTAAACACGACACAAACATGAATATGAAAGTTTAAATACTTGAGTACAGCATTTTGTATGTTTTCGCAAGTTGAGAACAGCTATTTTATCTTGATTTTGCAAACATAAGCCATTACAAACGATATATACATGAATATGACAGTTTAAATACTTGAAAACGGTGTATGTATGCTTTTGAATGCTTAAAACAGCAGTTTTTTCTTGATTTCACCAACATTACCCATTATACACGACAGAAACATGAATATGACAGTTTAAATACTTGAAAACAGCATTTTGTATGTTTTTGCAAGCTGAGAACAGCTATTTTATCTTGATTTTGCAAACATAAGCCATTACACACGAGATATACATGAATATGGCAGTTTAAATACTTGAAAACGGTGTTTTGTATGCTTTTGCATGCTTAAGACAGCAATTTTATCTTGATTTCACCAACATTAGCCATTATACACGACAGAAACATGAATATGACAGTTTAAATATTAGAAAACAGCATTTTGTAAGTTTTTGCAAGCTGAGAACAGCTATTTTATCTTGATTTTGCAAACATACGCCATTACTCAGGACATAAACATGAATATTACAGTTTAAATACTTGAAAACAGCATTTTGTATGTTTTTGTAAGCTGAAAACCGCTATTTTATCTTGATTTTGCAAACATAAGCCATTACACACGACATATACATGAATATGACAGTTTAAATTCTTCCAAACGATGTTTTGTATGCTTTTGCATGTTTAAAACAGCAATTTTATCTTGATTTCTCCATCATTAGCCATAATACACGACAGAAACATGAATATGACTGTTTAAATACTTGAATACATCATTTTGTATGTTTTCGTAAACTGAAAAAAGCTATTTTATCTTGATTTTGCAAACATAAGCCATTACACAGGACATATACATGAATATGACAGTTTAAATATTTGAAAACGGTGTTTTGTGTGCTTTTGCATGCTTAAAACTGCACTTTTATCTTGATTTCACCAACACGACAGAAACATGAATATGACAGTTTAAATACATGAAAACAGCATTTTATATGTTTTTGCAAGCTGAAAATAGCTATTATATCTTGATTTTGCAAACATAAGCCATTACACACGACATATACATGAATATGACAGTTTAAATACTTGAAAACGGTGTTTTGTATGCTTTTGAAAGCTTAAAACAGCAGTTTTATCTTGATATCACCAACATTAGCCATTATACACGACAGAAACATGAATATGACAGTTTAAATACTTGAAAACGGTGTTTTGTATGCTTTTGCATGCTTAAAAGGGCACTTTTATCTTTATTTCACCAACACGACAGAAACATGAATATGACAGTTTAAATACATGAAAACAGCATTTTATATGTTTTTGCAAGCTGAAAGCAGCAATTTTATCTTGATTTTGCAAACATAAGCCAATACACACGACATATACAAAGACTGTTTAAATACTTGAAAACGGTGTTTTGTATGCTTTTGCATGCTTAAAACAGCAATTTTATCTTGATTTCACAAACATTTGCCATTTTACACGACAGAAACATGAATATGACAGTTTAAATACTTGAAAACTGCATCTTGTATGTTTTTGCAAGCTGCAAACAGCTATTTTATCTTAATTTTGCAAACAAAAGCCATTACACACGACATATACATGAATATGACAGTTTAAATACTTGAAAACGGTGTTTTGTTTGCTTTTGCATGCTTAAAACAGCAATTTTATCTTGATTTCACCAACATTAGCCATTATACACGACAGAAACATGAATATGACAGTTACAATACTTGAAAACATCATTTTGTATGTTTTTGCAAGCTGAGAACAGCTATTTTATCTTGATTTTGCAAACATAAGCCATTACACACGACATATACATGAATATGACAGTTTAAATACTTGAAAACGATGTTTTGTATGCTTTTGAATGCTTAAAACAGCAGTTTTATCTTGATTTCACCAACATTGGCCATTATACACGACAGAAACATGAATATGACAGTTTAAATATTAGAAAACAGCATTTTGTATGTTTTTGCAAGCTGAGAACAGCTATTTTATCTTGATTTTGCAAACATAAGCCATTACACACGACATATACATGAATATGTCAGTTTAAATACTTGAAAACGATGTTTTGTATGCTTTTGAATGCTTAAAACAGCAGTTTTATCTTGATTTCACCAACATTGGCCATTATACACGACAGAAACATGAATATGACAGTTTAAATATTAGAAAACAGCATTTTGTATGTTTTTGCAAGCTGAGAACAGCTATTTTATCTTGATTTTGCAAACATAAGCCATTACACACGACATATATATGAATATGACAGTTTAAATACTTGAAAACGGTGTTTTGTATGCTTTTGCATGCTTAAAACAGCAATTTTATCTTGATTTCACCAACATTAGCCATTATAC
Organism: Poecilus cupreus; assembly: GCA_963942605.1. Taxonomy (NCBI): domain Eukaryota; kingdom Metazoa; phylum Arthropoda; class Insecta; order Coleoptera; family Carabidae; genus Poecilus; species Poecilus cupreus. Next base: position 14,999 of record CAWWDY010001743.1, on the reverse strand, counting down.
ACGACAGAAACCTGAATATGACAGTTTAAGTACTTTAAAGCAGCATTTTGTATGTTTTTGCAAGCTGAGAACAGCTATTTTATCTTGATTTTGCAAACATAAGCCATTACACCTGACATATACATGAATATGACAGTTTAAATACTTGAAAACGGTGTTTTGTATGCTTTTGCATGCTTAAAACAGCAATTTTATCTTGATTTCACCAACGATAGCCATTATACACGACAGAAACATGAATATGACAGTTTAAATTCTTGAAAACGGTGTTTTGTATGCTTTTGAAAGCTTAAAACAGCAGTTTTAACTTGATTTCACCAACATTAGCCATTATACACGACAGAAACATGAATATGACAGTTTAAATACTTGAAAACAGCATTTTGTATGTTTTTGCAAGCTGAGAACAGCTATTTTATTTTGATTTTGCAAACATAAGCCATTACACACGACATATACATGAATATGGCAGTTTAAATACTTGAAAACTGTGTTTTGTTTGCTTTTGCATGCTTAAAACAGCAATTTTATCTTGATTTCACCAACATTAGCCATTATACACGACAGAGACATGAATATGACAGTTTAAATACTTGAAAACGATGTTTTGTGTGCTTTTGAATGCTTAAAACAGCAATTTTATATTGATTTCACCAACATTAGCCATTATACATTACAGAAACATGAATATGACAGTTTATATACTTGAAAACAGCATTTTGTATGTTTTTGCAAGCTGAAAACAGCTATTTTATCTTGATTTTGCAAACAAAAGCCATTACAAACCACATATACATAAATATGACAGTTTAAGTACTTGAAAACGGTGTTTTGTATGCTTTTGCATGCTTAAAACCACAATTTTATCTTGATTTCACTAACATTAGCCATTATATACGACAGAAACATGAATATGACAGTTTATATACTTGAAAACAGCATTTTGTATGTTTTTGTATGCTGAAAAAAGCTATTTTATCTTGATTTTGCAAACATAAACCATTACACACAACAAATACATGAATATGACAGTTTAAATACTTGAAAAAGGTGTTTTGTATGCTTTTGCATGCTTAAAAGGGCACTTTTATCTTTATTTCACCAACACGACAGAAACATTAATATGAAAGTTTATATACATGAAAACAGCATTTTATATGTTTTTGCAAGCTGAAAACAGCAATTTTATCTTGATTTTGCAAACATAAGCCATTACACACGACATATACATGAATATGACAATTTAAATACTTGAAAACGGTGTTTGTATGCTTTTGAATGCTTAAAACAGCAGTTTTATCTTGATTTCACCAACATTAGCCATTATACACGACAGAAGCATGAATATGACAGTTTAAATACTTGAAAACAGCATTTTGTATGTTTTTTCAAGCTGAGAACAGCTATTTTATCTTGATTTTGCAAACATAAGCCATTACACACGACATATACATGAATATGACAGTTTAAATACTTGAAAACGGTGTTTTGTTTGATTTTGCATGCTTAAAACAGCAATTTTATCTTGATTTCACCAACATTAGCCATTATATACGACAGAAACATGAATATGACAGTTTAAATACTTGAAAACGATGTTTTGTGTGCTTTTGAATGCTTAAAACAGCAGTTTTATCTTGATTTCACCAACATTAGCCATTATACACGACAGAAACATGAATATGACAGTTTAAATACTTGAAAAGATCATTTTATATGTTTTTGCAAGCTGAGAACAGTTATTTTATCTTGATTTTGAAAACACAAACCAATACACACGACATATACATGAATATGACAGTTTAAATACTTGAAAACGGTGTTTTGTATGCTTTTGAATGCCTAAAACAGCAGTTTTATCTTGATTTCACTAACATTAGCCATTATACACGACAGAAACATGAATATGACAGTTTAAGTACTTGAAAGCAGCATTTTGTATGTTTTTGCAAGCTGAGAACAGCTATTTTATCTTGAATTTGCAAACATAAGCCATTACACAAGACATATACCTGAATATGACAGTTTTAATACTTGAAAACGGTGTTTTGTGTGCTTTTGCATGCTTAAAACAGCAGTTTTATCTTGATTTCACCAACATTAGCCAATATACAGGACAGAAACATGAATATGACAGTTTAAATACTTGAAAACAGCATTTTGTATGTTTTTGCAAGCTGAGAACAGCTATTATATCTTGAATTTGCAAACATAAGTCATTACACACGACATATACATGAATATGACAATTTAAATACTTCAAAACGGTGTTTTGTATGCTTTTGAATGCTTAAAACAGCAGTTTTATCTTGATTTCACCAACATTAGCCATTATACACGACAGAAACATGAATATGACAGTTTACATACTTGAAAACAGCATTTTGTATGTTTTTGCAAGCTGAGAACAGCTATTTTATTTTGATTTTGCAAACATAAGCCATTACACACGACATATACATGAATATGGCAGTTTAAATACTTGAAAACTGTGTTTTGTTTGCTTTTGCATGCTTAAAACAGCAATTTTATCTTGATTTCACCAACATTAGCCATTATACACGACAGAGACATGAATATGACAGTTTAAATACTTGAAAACGATGTTTTGTGTGCTTTTGAATGCTTAAAACAGCAATTTTATATTGATTTCACCAACATTAGCCATTATACATTACAGAAACATGAATATGACAGTTTATATACTTGAAAACAGCATTTTGTATGTTTTTGCAAGCTGAAAACAGCTATTTTATCTTGATTTTGCAAACAAAAGCCATTACAAACCACATATACATAAATATGACAGTTTAAGTACTTGAAAACGGTGTTTTGTATGCTTTTGCATGCTTAAAACCACAATTTTATCTTGATTTCACTAACATTAGCCATTATATACGACAGAAACATGAATATGACAGTTTATATACTTGAAAACAGCATTTTGTATGTTTTTGTATGCTGAAAAAAGCTATTTTATCTTGATTTTGCAAACATAAACCATTACACACAACAAATACATGAATATGACAGTTTAAATACTTGAAAAAGGTGTTTTGTATGCTTTTGCATGCTTAAAAGGGCACTTTTATCTTTATTTCACCAACACGACAGAAACATTAATATGAAAGTTTATATACATGAAAACAGCATTTTATATGTTTTTGCAAGCTGAAAACAGCAATTTTATCTTGATTTTGCAAACATAAGCCATTACACACGACATATACATGAATATGACAATTTAAATACTTGAAAACGGTGTTTGTATGCTTTTGAATGCTTAAAACAGCAGTTTTATCTTGATTTCACCAACATTAGCCATTATACACGACAGAAGCATGAATATGACAGTTTAAATACTTGAAAACAGCATTTTGTATGTTTTTTCAAGCTGAGAACAGCTATTTTATCTTGATTTTGCAAACATAAGCCATTACACACGACATATACATGAATATGACAGTTTAAATACTTGAAAACGGTGTTTTGTTTGCTTTTGCATGCTTAAAACAGCAATTTTATCTTGATTTCACCAACATTAGCCATTATATACGACAGAAACATGAATATGACAGTTTAAATACTTGAAAACGATGTTTTGTGTGCTTTTGAATGCTTAAAACAGCAGTTTTATCTTGATTTCACCAACATTAGCCATTATACACGACAGAAACATGAATATGACAGTTTAAATACTTGAAAAGATCATTTTATATGTTTTTGCAAGCTGAGAACAGTTATTTTATCTTGATTTTGAAAACACAAACCAATACACACGACATATACATGAATATGACAGTTTAAATACTTGAAAACGGTGTTTTGTATGCTTTTGAATGCCTAAAACAGCAGTTTTATCTTGATTTCACTAACATTAGCCATTATACACGACAGAAACATGAATATGACAGTTTAAGTACTTGAAAGCAGCATTTTGTATGTTTTTGCAAGCTGAGAACAGCTATTTTATCTTGAATTTGCAAACATAAGCCATTACACAAGACATATACCTGAATATGACAGTTTTAATACTTGAAAACGGTGTTTTGTGTGCTTTTGCATGCTTAAAACAGCAGTTTTATCTTGATTTCACCAACATTAGCCAATATACAGGACAGAAACATGAATATGACAGTTTAAATACTTGAAAACAGCATTTTGTATGTTTTTGCAAGCTGAGAACAGCTATTATATCTTGAATTTGCAAACATAAGTCATTACACACGACATATACATGAATATGACAATTTAAATACTTCAAAACGGTGTTTTGTATGCTTTTGAATGCTTAAAACAGCAGTTTTATCTTGATTTCACCAACATTAGCCATTATACACGACAGAAACATGAGTATGACAGTTTAAATACTTGAAAACAGCATTTTGTATGTTTTTGCAAGCTGATAACAGCTATTTTATCTTGATTTTGGGAACATAAGCCATTACACACGACATATACATGTATATGACAATTTAAATACATGAAAACGGTGTTTTATATGCATTTGAATGCTTAAAACAGCAGTTTTATCTTGATTTCACCAACATTAGCCATTATACACGACAGAAACATAAATATGACAGTTTAAATACTTGAAAACAGCATTTTGTATGTTTTTGCAAGCTGAAAACAGCTATTTTATCTTGATTTTGCGAACATAAGCCATTACACACGACATATACATGAATATGACAGTTTACATACTTGAAAACGGTGTTTTGTATGCTTTTGAATGTTTAAAACAGCAGTTTTAGCTTGATTTCACTAACATTAGCCATTATACACAACAGAAACATGAATATGACAGTTTAAGTACTTGAAAACGGTGTATTGTATGTTTTTGAATGCTTAAAAGAGCAGTTTTATCTTGAGTTCACCAACATTAGCCATTATACACGACAGAAACATGAATATGACAGTTTAAGAACTTGAAAGCAGCATTTTGTATGTTTTTGCAAGCTGAGAACATCTATTTTATCTTGATTTTGCAAACATAAGCCATTACACACGACATATACCTGAATATGACAGTTTAAATAATTGAAAACGGTGTATTGTATGTTTTTGAATGCTTAAAACAGCAGTTTTATCTTGAGTTCACCAACATTAGCCATTATACACGACAGAAACATGAATATGACAGTTTAAGAACTTGAAAGCAGCATTTTGTATGTTTTTGCAAGCTGAGAACATCTATTTTATCTTGATTTTGCAAACATAAGCCATTACACACGACATATACCTGAATATGACATTTTAAATACTTGAAAGCGGTGTTTTGTATGCTTTTGAATGCTTAAAACAGCAGTTTTATCTTGATTTTAACAACATTAGCTGTTATACACGACAAAACATGAATATGACAGTTTAAATACTTGAAAACAGCATTTTGTATGTTTTTGCAAGCTGAGAACAGCTATTTTATTTTGATTTTGCAAACATAAGCCATTACACACGACATATACATGAATATGACAATTTAAATACTTGAAAACCGTGTTTTGTGTGCTTTTGAATGCTTAAAACAGCAGTTTTATCTTGATTTCACCAACATTAGCCAATATACAGGACAGAAACATGAATATGACAGTTTAATTACTTGAAAACGGTGTATTGTATGCTTTTGAATGCTTAAAACAGCAGTTTTATCTTGATTTTACCAACATTAGCCATTATACAGGACAGAAACATGAATATGACAGTTTAATTACTTGAAAACGGTGTATTGTATGCTTTTGAATGCTTAAAACAGCAGTTTTATCTTGATTTTAACAACATTAGCTGTTATACACGACAAAACATGAATATGACAGTTTAAATACTTGAAAACAGCATTTTGTATGTTTTTGCAAGCTGAGAACAGCTATTTTATTTTGATTTTGCAAACATAAGCCATTACACACGACATATACATGAATATGACAATTTAAATACTTGAAAACGGTGTTTTGTGTGCTTTTGAATGCTTAAAACAGCAGTTTTATCTTGATTTCACCAACATTAGCCAATATACAGGACAGAAACATGAATATGACAGTTTAAATACTTGAAAACAGCATTTTGCATGTTATTGCAAGCTGAAAACAGCTATTTTATCTTGATTTTGCAAACATAAGCCATTACATACGACATATACATGAATATTACAGTTTAAATACTTGAAAACGGTGTTTTGTATGCTTTTGAATGCATAAAACAGCGGTTTTATCTTAATTTCACCAACATTAGCCATTATACACGACAGAAACATGAATATGACAGTTTAAGTACTTGAAAGCAGCATTTTGTATGTTTTTGCAAGCTGAGAACAGCTATTTTATCTTTATTTTGCAAACATAAACCATTACACACGATATATACATGAATATGACAGTTTAAATACTTGAAAACGGTGTTTTGTATGCTTTTGCATGCTTAAAACAGCAATTTTATCTTGATTTCACCAACATTAGCCATTATACACGACAGAAACATGAATATGACAGTTTAAGTACTTGAAAACAGCATTTTGTATGTTTTTGCAAGCTGAGAACAGCTATTTTATCTTGATTTTGGGAACATAAGCCATTACTCACGACATATACATGAATATGACAGTTTAAATACTTGAAAACGTTGTTTTGTATGCTTTTGAATGCTTAAAACAGCAGTTTTATCTTGATTTCACCAACATTAGCCATTATACAGGACAGAAACATGAATATGACAGTTTAAATACTTGAAAACGGTGTATTGTATGCTTTTGAATGCTTAAAACAGCAGTTTTATCTTGATTTCACCAACATTAGCCATTATACACGACAGAAACATGAATATGACAGTTTAAGTACTTGAAAGCAGCATTTTGTATGTTTTTGCAAGCTGAAAACAGCTATTTTATCTTGATTTTGCGAACATAAGCCATTACACACAACATATACATGAATATGACAGTTTAAATACTTCAAAACGGTGTTTTGTATGCTTTTGAATGCTTAAAACAGCAGTTTTATCTTGATTTCACTAACGTTAGACATTATACACGACAGAAACATGAATATGACAGTTTAAGTACTTGAAAGCAGCATTTTGTATGTTTTTGCAAGCTGAGAACAGCTATTTTATCTTGATTTTGCAAACATAAGCCATTACACACGACATATACCTGAATATGACAGTTTATATACTTGAAAACGGTGTTATGTGTGCTTTTGAATGTTTAAAACAGCAGTTTTATCTTGATTTCAACAACATTAGCCATTATACACGACAGAAACATGAATATGACAGTTTAAATACTTGAAACAGCATTTTGTATGTTTTTGCAAGCTGAGAACAGCTATTTTATCTTAATTTTGCAAACATAAGCCATTACACACGACATATACATGAATATGACAGTTTAAATACTTGAAAACGGTGTTTTGTATGCTTTTGAATGCTTAAAACAACAGTTTTATCTTGATTTCACCAACATTAGCCAATATACACGACAGAAACATGAATATGACAGTTTAAATACTTGAAAACAGCATTTTGTATGTTTTTGCATGCTGAGAACAGCTATTATATCTTGATTTTGCAAACATAAGCCATTACACTCGACATATACATGAATATGACAATTTAAATACTTAAAAACGGTGTTTTGTATACTTTTGAATGCTTAAAACAGCAGTTTTGTCTTGATTTCACCAACATTAGCCATTATACACGACAGAAACATGAATATGACAGTTTAAATACTTGAAAACAGCATTTTGTATGTTTTTGCAAGCTGAGAACAGCTATTTTATCTTGATTTTGGGAACATAATCCATTACTCACGACATATACATGAATATGACACTTTAAATACTTGAAAACGTTGTTTTGTATGCTTTTGAATGCTTAAAACAGCAGTTTTATTTTGATTTCACCAACAATAGCCATTATACAGGACAGAAACATGAATATGACAGTTTAATTACTTGAAAACGGTGTATTGTATGCTTTTGAATGCTTAAAACAGCAGTTTTATCTTGATTTCACCAACATTAGCCATTATACACGACAGAAACATGAATATGACAGTTTAAATACTTGAAAACGGTGTATTGTATGTTTTTGAATGCTTAAAACAGCAGTTTTATCTTGAGTTCACCAACATTAGCCATTATACACGACAGAAACATGAATATGACAGTTTAAGAACTTGAAAGCAGCATTTTGTATGTTTTTGCAAGCTGAGAACAGCTATTTTATCTTGATTTTGCAAACATAAGCCATTACACACGACATATACCTGAATATGACAGTTTAAATACTTGAAAGCGGTGTTTTGTATGCTTTTGAATGCTTAAAACCGCAGTTTTATATTGATTTCAACAACATTAGCCGTTATACACGACAAAAACATGAATATGACAGTTTAAATACTTGAAAACAGCATTTTGCATGTTATTGCAAGCTGAAAACAGCTATTTTATCTTGATTTTGCAAACATAAGCCATTACATACGACATATACATGAATATTACAGTTTAAATACTTGAAAACGGTGTTTTGTATGCTTTTGAATGCATAAAACAGCGGTTTTTTCTTAATTTCACCAACATTAGCCATTATACACGACAGAAACATGAATATGACAGTTTAAGTACTTAAAAGCAGCATTTTGTATGTTTTTGCAAGCTGAGAACAGCTATTTTATCTTTATTTTGCAAACATAAACCATTACACACGATATATACATGTATATGACAGTTTAAATACTTGAAAACGGTGTTTTGTATGCTTTTGCATGCTTAAAACAGCAATTTTATCTTGATTTCACCAACATTAGCCATTATACAAGACAGAAACATGAATATGACAGTTTAAATATTTGAAAAGAGCATTTTATATGTTTTTGCAAGCTGAGAACAGTTATTTTATCTTGATTTTGAAAACACAAGCCATTACACACGACATATACATGAATATGACAGTTTAAATACTTCAAAACGGTGTTTTGTATGCTTAAAACAGCAGTTTTATCTTGATTTCACTAACGTTAGACATTATACACGACAGAAACATGAATATGACAGTTTAAGTACTTGAAAGCAGCATTTTGTATGTTTTTGCAAGCTGAGGACAGCTATTTTATCTTGATTTTGCAAACATAAACCATTACACACGATATATACATGAATATGACAGTTTATATAATTGAAAACGGTGTTTTGTATGCTTTTGCACGCTTAAAACAGCAATTTTATCTTGATTTCACCAACATTAGCCATTATACACGACAGAAACATGAATATGACAGTTTAAGTACTTGAAAACAGCATTTTGTATGTTTTTGCAAGCTGAAAACAGCTATTTTATCTTGATTTTGCGAACATAAGCCATTACACACGACATATACATGAATATGACAGTTTAAATACTTCAAAACGGTGTTTTGTATGCTTTTGAATGCTTAAAACAGCAGTTTTATCTTGATTTCACTAACGTTAGACATTATACACGACAGAAACATGAATATGACAGTTTAAGTACTTGAAAGCAGCATTTTGTATGTTTTTGCAAGCTGAGGACAGCTATTTTATCTTGATTTTGCAAACATAAGCCATTACACACGACATATACCTGAATATGACAGTTTATATACTTGAAAACGGTGTTATGTATGCTTTTGAATGCTTAAAACAGCAGTTTTATCTTGATTTCACCAACATTAGCCATTATACACGACAGTAACATGACAGTTTAAATACTTGAAAACAGCATTTTGTAAATTTTTGCAAGCTGAGAACAGCTATTTTATCTTGATTTTGGGAACATAATCCATTACTCACGACATATAAATGAATATGACAGTTTAAATATTTGAAAACGTTGTTTTGTATGCTTTTGAATGCTTAAAACAGCAGTTTTATTTTGATTTTACCAACATTAGCCATTATACAGGACAGAAACATGAATATGACAGTTTAAATACTTGAAAACGGTGTATTGTATGTTTTTGAATGCTTAAAACAGCAGTTTTATCTTAAGTTCACCAACATTAGCCATTATACACGACAGAAACATGAATATGACAGTTTAAAAACTTGAAAGCAGCATTTTGTATGTTTTTGCAAGCTGACAACATCTATTTTATCTTGATTTTGCAAACATAAGCCATTACACACGACATATACCTGAATATGACAGTTTAAATACTTGAAAGCGGTGTTTTGTATGCTTTTGAATGCTTAAAACAGCAGTTTTATTTTGATTTCAACAACATTAGCCGTTATACACGACAAAAACATGCATATGACAGTTTAAATACTTGAAAACAGCATTTTGTAGGTTTTTGCAAGCTGAGAACAGCTATTTTATTTTGATTTTGCAAACATAAGCCATTACACACGACATATACATGAATATGACAGTTTAAATACTTGAAAACGGTGTTTTGTATGCTTTTGAATGCTTAAAACAGCAGTTTTATCTTGATTCCACCAACATTATCCATTATACACGACAGTAACATGAATATGACAGTTTAAATACTTGAAAACAGCATTTTGTATGTTTTTGCAAGCTGAGAACAGCTATTATATCTTGATTTTGCAAACATAAGCCATTACACACGACATATACATGAATATGACAATTTAAATACTTGAAAACGGTGTTTTGTATGCTTTTGAATGCTTAAAACAGCAGTTTTATCTTGATTTCACCAACATTAGCAATTATACACGACAGAAACATGAATATGACAGTTTAAATACTTGAAAACAGCATTTTGTATGTTTTTGCAAGCTGAGAACAGCTATTTTATCTTGATTTTGGGAACATAAGCCTTTACTCACGACATATACATGAATATGACAGTTTAAATACTTGAAAACGTTGTTTTGTATGCTTTTGAATGCTTAAAACAGCAGTTTTATCTTGATTTCACCAACATTAGCCATTATACAGGACAGAAACATAAATATGACAGTTTAATTACTTGAAAACGGTGTATTGTATGCTTTTGAATGCTTAAAACAGCAGTTTTATCTTGATTTCACCAACATTAGCCATTATACACGACAGAAACATGAATATGACAGTTTAAATACTTGAAAACGGTGTATTGTATGTTTTTGAATGCTTAAAACAGCAGTTTTATCTTGAGTTCACCAACATTAGCCATTATACACGACAGAAACATGAATTTGACAGTTTAAGAACTTGAAAGCAGCATTTTGTATGTTTTTGCAAGCTGAGAACAGCTATTTTATCTTGATTTTGCAAACATAAGCCATTGCACACGACATATACCTGAATATGACAGTTTAAATACTTGAAAGCGGTGTTTTGTATGCTTTTGAATGCTTAAAACAGCAGTTTTATCTTGATTTAAACAACATTAGCCGTTATACACGACAAAAACATGAATATGACAGTTTAAATACTTGAAAACAGCATTTTGCATGTTATTGCAAGCTGAAAACAGCTATTTTATCTTGATTTTTCAAACATAAGCCATTACATACGACATATACATGAATATTACAGTTTAAATACTTGAAAACGGTGTTTTGTATGCTTTTGAATGCATAAAACAGCGGTTTTATCTTAAATTCACCAACATTAGCCATTATACACGACAGAAACATGATTATGACAGTTTAAGTACTTGAAAGCAGCATTTTGTATGTTTTTGCTAGCTGAGAACAGCTATTTTATCTTTATTTTGCAAACATAAACCTTTACACACGATATATACATGAATATGACAGTTTAAATACTTGAAAACGGTGTTTTGTATGCTTTTGCATGCTTAAAACAGCAATTTTATCTTGATTTCACCAACATTAGCCATTATACAAGACAGAAACATGAATATGATAGTTTAAATACTTGAAATGAGCATTTTATATGTTTTTGCAAGCTGAGAACAGTTATTTTATCTTGATTTTGAAAACACAAGCCATTACACACGACACATACATGAATATGACAGTTTAAATACTTGAAAACGGTGTTTTGTATGCTTTTGAATGCTTAAAACAGCAGTTTTATCTTGATTTCAACAACATTAGCCGTTATACACGACAAAAACATGAATATGAGAGTTTAAATACTTGAAAACAGCATTTTGCATGTTATTGCAAGCTGAAAACAGCTATTTTATCTTGATTTTGCAAACATAATCCATTACACACGACATATACCTGAATATGACAGTTTAAGTACTTGAAAACGGTGTTTTGTGTGCTTTTGAATGCTTAAAACAACGGTTTTATCTTAATTTCACCAACATTAGCCATTATACACGACAGAAACATGAATATGACAGTTTAAGTACTTGAAAGCAGCATTTTGTATGTTTTTGCAAGCTGAGAACAGCTATTTTATCTTTATTTTTCAAACATAAACCATTACACACGATATATACATGAATATGACAGTTTAAATACTTGAAAACGGTGTTTTGTATGCTTTTGCATGCTTAAAACAGCAATTTTATCTTGATTTCACCAACATTAGCCATTATACACGACAGAAACATGAATATGACAGTTTAAATACTTGAAAAGAGCATTTTATATGTTTTTGCAAGCTGAGAACAGTTATTTTATCTTGATTTTGAAAACACAAGCCATTACACACGACATATACATGAATATGACAGTTTAAATACTTGACAACGGTGTTTTGTATGTTTTTGAATGCTTAAAACAGCAGTTTTATCTTGATTTCACCACCATTAGCCATTACACACGACAGAAACATGAATATGACAGTTTAAATACTTGAAAACGGTGTTTTGTATGCTTTTGAATGCTTAAAACAGAAGTTTTATCTTGATTTCAATAACATTAGCCATTATACACGACAGAAACATGAATATGACAGTTTAAATACTTGAAAACAGCATTTTGTATGTTTTTGCAATATGAGAACAGCTATTTAATATTGATTTTGCAAACATAAGCCATTACACACGACAGAAACATGAATATGACAGTTTATATACTTGAAAAAGGTGTATTGTATGCTTTTGAATGCTTCAAACAGCAGTTTTATCTTGATTTCACCAACATTAGCCATTATACACGACAGAAACATAAACATGACAGTTTAAATACTTGAAAACAGCATTTTGTATGTTTTAGCAAGCTGAAAACAGCTATTTTATCTTGATTTTGCAAACATAAGCCATTACACACGACATATACATGAATATGACAGTTTAAATACTTGAAAACGGTGATTTGTATGCTTTTGAATGCTTAAAACAGCAGTCTTATCTTGATTTCACTAACATTAGCCATTATACACGACAGAAACATGAATATGACAGTTTAAGTACTTGAAAGCAGCATTTTGTATGTTTTTGCAAGCTGAGAACAGCTATTTTATCTTGATTTTGCAAACATAAACCATTACACACGACATATACCTGAATATGACAGTTTAAATACTTGAAAACGGTGTTATGTGTGCTTTTGAATGTTTAAAACAGCAGTTTTATCTTGATTTCAACAACATTAGCCATTATACACGACAGAAACATGAATATGACAGTTTAAATACTTGAAACAGCATTTTGTATGTTTTTGCAAGCTGAGAACAGCTATTTTATCTTAATTTTGCAAACATAAGCCATTACACACGACATATACATGAATATGACAGTTTAAATACTTGAAAACGGTGTTTTGTATGCTTTTGAATGCTTAAAACAACAGTTTTATCTTGATTTCACCAATATTAGCCAATATACACGACAGAAACATGAATATGACAGTTTAAATACTTGAAAACAGCATTTTGTATGTTTTTGCATGCTGAGAACAGCTATTATATCTTGATTTTGCAAACATAAGCCATTACACTCGACATATACATGAATATGACAATTTAAATACTTGAAAACGGTGTTTTGTATACTTTTGAATGCTTAAAACAGCAGTTTCTTCTTGATTTCACCAACATTAGCCATTATACACGACAGAAACATGAATATGACAGTTTAAATACTTGAAAACAGCATTTTGTATGTTTTTGCAAGCTGAGAACAGCTATTTTATCTTGATTTTGGGAACATAATCCATTACTCACGACATATACATGAATATGACACTTTAAATACTTGAAAACGTTGTTTTGTATGCTTTTGAATGCTTAAAACAGCAGTTTTATTTTGATTTCACCAACATTAGCCATTATACAGGACAGAAACATGAATATGACAGTTTAATTACTTGAAAACGGTGTATTGTATGCTTTTGAATGCTTAAAACAGCAGTTTTATCTTGATTTCACCAACATTAGCCATTATACACGACAGAAACATGAATATGACAGTTTAAATACTTGAAAACGGTGTATTGTATGTTTTTGAATGCTTAAAACAGCAGTTTTATCTTGAGTTCACCAACATTAGCCAATATACACGACAGAAACATGAATATGACAGTTTAAGAACTTGAAAGCAGCATTTTGTATGTTTTTGCAAGCTGAGAACAGCTATTTTATCTTGATTTTGCAAATATAAGCCATTACACACGACATATACCTGAATATGACAGTTTAAATACTTGAAAGCGGTGTTTTGTATGCTTTTGAATGCTTAAAACAGCAGTTTTATATTGATTTCAACAACATTAGCCGTTATACAAGACAAAAACATGAATATGACAGTTTAAATACTTGAAAACAGCATTTTGCATGTTATTGCAAGCTGAAAACAGCTATTTTATCTTGATTTTGCAAACATAAGCCATTACATACGACATATACATGAATATTACAGTTTAAATACTTGAAAACGGTGTTTTGTATGCTTTTGAATGCATAAAACAGCGGTTTTTTCTTAATTTCACCAACATTAGCCATTATACACGACAGAAACATGAATATGACAGTTTAAGTACTTGAAAGCAGCATTTTGTATGTTTTTGCAAGCTGAGAACAGCTATTTTATCTTTATTTTGCAAACATAAACCATTACACACGATATATACATGAATATGACAGTTTAAATACTTGAAAAC
>CAWWDY010001742.1:0-92089 GCA_963942605.1 Poecilus cupreus | reverse complement strand
CACGAAAGAAACATGAATTGTCAGTTTGAATAGTTCAAAACAGCGTTTTTCTATGTTTTTGCAAGCTTAAAACAGCAATTTTATCGTCATTTCTCATAAATCGCCGTTTCACACGAAAAAAACATGAATTTGTCAGTTTGAATAGTTCAAAACAGCGTTTTTCTATGTTTTTGCAAGTTTAAAACAGCAATTTTATCGTCATTTCTCATAAATCGCCGTTTCGCACGATAGAAACATGAATTTATCCAGTTTGAATAGTTGGAAACAGCGTTTTTCTATGTTTTTGCAAGTTTAAAACAGCAATTTTATCGTCATTTCTCATAAATCGCCGTTTCGCACGAAATAAACATGAATTTGTCAGTTTGAATAGTTCAATACAGCGTTTTTCTATGATTTTGCAAGTTTAAAAACAGCAATTTTATCGTCATTTCTCATAAATCGCCGTTTCGCACGAAAGAAACATAAATTTATCAGTTTGAATAGTTGAAAACAGCGTTTTTCTAAGTTTTTGCAAGTTTAAAAACAGCAATTTTATCGTCATTTCTCATAAATCGCCGTTTCGCACGAAAGAAACATGAATTTGTCAGTTTGAATAGTTCAAAACAGCGTTTTTCTATGTTTTTGCAAGTTTAAAACAGCAATTTTATCGTAATTTCTCATAAATCGCCGTTTCGCACGAAAGAAACATGAATTTGTCAGTTTGAATAGTTCAAAACAGCGTTTTTCTATGATTTTGCAAGTTTAAAACAGCAATTTTTCGTCATTTTTCATAAATCGCCGTTTCACACGAAAAAAAACATGAATTTGTCAGTTTGAATAGTTCAAAACAGCGTTTTTCTATGTTTTTGCAAGTTTAAAACAGTAATTGTATCGTCATTTCTCATAAATCGCCGTTTCGCACGAAAGAAACATGAATTTATCAGTTTGAATAGTTGAAAACAGCGTTTTTCTATGTTTTTGCAAGTTTAAAACAGCAATTTTATCGTCATTTCTCATAAATCGCCGTTTCGCACGAAAGAAACATGAATTTGTCAGTTTGAATAGTTCAAAACAGCGTTTTTCTATGTTTTTGCAAGTTTAAAACAGCAATTTTATCGTCATTTCTCATAAATCGCCGTTTCACACGAAAAAAACATGAATTTGTCAGTTTGAATAGTTCAAAACAGCGTTTTTCTATGTTTTTGCAAGTTTAAAACAGCAATTTTATCGTCATTTCTCATAAATCGCCGTTTCGCACGATAGAAACATGAATTTATCAGTTTGAATAGTTGGAAACAGCGTTTTTCTATGTTTTTGCAAGTTTAAAACAGCAATTTTATCGTCATTTCTCATAAATCGCCGTTTCTCACGAAAGAAACATGAATTTGTCAGTTTGAATAGTTCAAAACAGCGTTTTTCTATGATTTTGCAAGTTTAAAACAGCAATTTTATCGTCATTTCTCATAAATCGCCGTTTCGCACGAAAGAAACATAAATTTATCAGTTTGAATAGTTGAAAACAGCGTTTTTCTAAGTTTTTGCAAGTTTAAAACAGCAATTTATCGTCATTTCTCATAAATCGCCGTTTCGCACGAAAGAAACATGAATTTGTCAGTTTGAATAGTTCAAAACAGCGTTTTTCTATGTTTTTGCAAGTTTAAAACAGCAATTTTATCGTAATTTCTCATAAATCGCCGTTTCGCACGAAAGAAACATGAATTTGTCAGTTTGAATAGTTCAAAACAGCGTTTTTCTTTGATTTTGCAAGTTTAAAACAGCAATTTTTCGTCATTTTCATAAATCGCCGTTTCACACGAAAAAAAACATGAATTTGTCAGTTTGAATAGTTCAAAACAGCGTTTTTCTATGTTTTTGCAAGTTTAAAACAGTAATTGTATCGTCATTTCTCATAAATCGCCGTTTCGCACGAAAGAAACATGAATTTATCAGTTTGAATAGTTGAAAACAGCGTTTTTCTATGTTTTTGCAAGTTTAAAACAGCAATTTTATCGTCATTTCTAATAAATCGCCGTTTCGCACGAAAGAAACATGAATTTGTCAGTTTGAATAGTTCAAAACAGCGTTTTTTATATGTTTTTGCAAGTTTAAAACAGCAATTTTATCGTCATTTCTCATAAATCGCCGTTTCACACGAAAAAAACATGAGTTTGTCAGTTTGAATAGTTCAAAACAGCGTTTTTCTATGTTTTTGCAAGTTTAAAACAGCAATTTTATCGTCATTTCTCATAAATCGCCGTTTCGCACGAAAGAAACATGAATTTATCAGTTTGAATAGTTTAAAACAGCGTTTTTTCTATGTTTTTGCAAGTTTAAAACAGCAATTTCATCGTCATTTCTCATAAATCGCCGTTTCGCATTAAAGAAACATGAATTTGTCAGTTTGAATAGTTCAGAACAGCGTTTTTCTATGTTTTTGCAAGTTTAAAACAGCAATTTTATCGTCATTTCTCATAATCGCCGTTTCGCACGAAAGAAACATGAATTTGTCAGTTTGAATAGTTCAAAACAGCGTTTTTCTATGTTTTTGCAAGTTTAAAACAGCAATATTATCGTCATTTCTCATAAATCGCCGTTTAGCACGAAAAAAACATGAATTTGTCAGTTTGAATAGTTCAAAACAGCGTTTTTCTATGTTTTTGCAAGTTTAAAACAGCAATTTTAACGTCATTTCTCATAAATCGCCGTTTCACACGAAAGAAACATGAATTTGTCAGTTTGAATAGTTCAAAACAGCGTTTTTCTATGTTTTTGCAAGTTTAAAACAGCAATTTTATCGTCATTTCTCATAAATCGCCGTTTCACACGAAAAAAACATGAATTTGTCAGTTTGAATAGTTCAAAACAGCGTTTTTCTATGTTTTTGCAAGTTTAAAACAGCAATTTTATCGTCATTTCTCATAAATCGCCGTTTCGCACGAAAGAAACATGAATTTATCAGTTTGAATAGTTGAAAACAGCGTTTTTTTAAGTTTTTGCAAGTTTAAAACAGCAATTTTATCGTCATTTCTCATAAATCACCGTTCGCACGAAAGAAACATGAATTTGTCAGTTTGAATAGTTCAAAACAGCGTTTTTCTATGTTTTTGCAAGTTTAAAACAGCAATTTTATTGTCATTTCTCATAAATCGCCGTTTCGCACGAAAGAAACATGAATTTGTCAGTTTGAATAGTTCAAAACTGCGTTTTTCTATGTTTTTGCAAGTTTAAAACAGCAATTTTATCGTCATTTCTCATAAATCGCCGTTTCGCACGATAGAAACATGAATTTATCAGTTTGAATAGTTGGAAACAGCGTTTTTCTATGTTTTTGCAAGTTTAAAACAGCAATTTTATCGTCATTTCTCATAAATCGCCGTTTCACACGAAAGAAACATGAATTTGTCAGTTTTAATAGTTCAAAACAGCGTTTTTCTATGATTTTGCAAGTTTAAAACAGCAATTTTATCGTCATTTCTCATAAATCGCCGTTTCGCACGAAAGAAACATAAATTTATCAGTTTGAATAGTTGAAAACAGCGTTTTTCTAAGTTTTTGCAAGTTTAAAACAGCAATTTTATCGTCATTTCTCATAAATCGCCGTTTCGCACGAAAGAAACATGAATTTGTCAGTTTGAATAGTTCAAAACAGCGTTTTTCTATGTTTTTGCAAGTTTAAAACAGCAATTTTATTGTCATTTCTCATAAATCGCCGTTTCGCACGAAAGAAACATGAATTTGTCAGTTTGAATAGTTCAAAACAGCGTTTTTCTATGTTTTTGCAAGTTTAAAACAGCAATTTTATTGTCATTTCTCATAAATCGCCGTTTCACACGAAAGAAACAATGAATTTATCAGTTTGAATAGTTGAAAACAGCGTTTTTCTATGTTTTTGCAAGTTTAAAACAGCAATTTTATCGTCATTTCTCATAAATCGCCGTTTCGCACGAAAGAAACATGAATTTGTCAGTTTGAATAGTTCAAAACAGCGTTTTTCTATGTTTTTGCAAGTTTAAAACAACAATTTTATCGTCATTTCTCATAAATCGCCGTTTCACACGAAAGAAACATAAATTTGTCAGTTTGAATAGTTCAAAACAGCGTTTTTCTTTGTTTTTGCAAGTTTAAAACATCAATTTTATTGTCATTTCTCATAAATCGCCGTTTCGCACGAAAGAAACATGAATTTGTCAGTTTGAATAGTTCAAAACAGCGTTTTTCTATGTTTTGCAAGTTTAAAAAAGCAATTTTATCGTCATTTCTCATAAATCGCCGTTTCGCACGAAAGAAACATGAATTTGTCAGTTTGAATAGTTCAAAACAGCGTTTTCTATGTTTTTGCAAGTTTAAAACAGCAATTTTATTGTCATTTCTCATAAATCGCCGTTTCACACGAAAGAAACATGAATTTGTCAGTTTGAATAGTTCAAAACAGCGTTTTTCTATGTTTTTTGCAAGTTTAAAACAGCAATTTTATCGTCATTTCTCATAAATCGCCGTTTCACACGAAAAAAATATGAATTTGTCAGTTTGAATAGTTCAAAACAGCGTTTTTCTATGTTTTTGCAAGTTTAAAACAGCAATTTTATCGTCATTTCTCATAAATCGCCGTTTCGCACGAAAGAAACATGAATTTGTCAGTTTGAATAGTTCAAAACAGCGTTTTTCTATGTTTTTGCAAGTTTAAAACAGCAATTTTATCGTCATTTCTCATAAATCGCCGTTTCGCACGAAAGAAACATGAATTTGTCAGTTTGAATAGTTCAAAACAGCGTTTTTCTATGTTTTTGCAAGTTTAAAACAGCAATTGTATCGTCATTTCTCATAAATCGCCGTTTTGCACGAAAGAAACATGAATTTATCAGTTTGAATAGTTGAAAACAGCGTTTTTCTATGTTTTTGCAAGTTTAAAACAGCAATTTTATCGTCATTTCTCATAAATTGCCGTTTCGCACGAAAGAAACATGAATTTGTCAGTTTGAATAGTTCAAAACAGCGTTTTTCTATGTTTTTGCAAGTTTAAAACAGCAATTTTATCGTCATTTCTCATAAATCGCCGTTTCACACGAAAAAAACATGAATTTGTCAGTTTGAATAGTTCAAAACAGCGTTTTTCTATGTTTTTGCAAGTTTAAAACAGCAATTTTATCGTCATTTCTCATAAATCGCCGTTTCGCACGAAAGAAACATGAACTTATAAGTTTGAATAGTTCAAAACAGCGTTTTTCTATATTTTTGCAAGTTTAAAACAGCAATTTTATCGTCATTTCTCATAAATCGCCGTTTCACACGAAAGAAACATGAATTTGTCAGTTTGAATAGTTCAAAACAGCGTTTTTCTATGTTTTTCCAACTTTAAAACAGCAATTTTATTGTCATTTCTCATAAATCGCCGTTTCGCACGGAAGAAACATGAATTTGTCAGTTTGAATAGTTGAAAACAGCGTTTTTCAATGTTTTTGCAAGTTTAAAACAGCAATTTTATCGTGATTTCACAAAAATACACCGTTTCGAACGTAAGAAACATGAATTTATCAGTTTGAATAGTTCAAAACAGCGTTTTTCTAGGTTTTTGCAAGTTTAAAACAACAATTTTATCATCATTTCTCATAAATCGCCGTTTCGCACGAAAGAAACATGAATTTATCAGTTTGAATAGTTCAAAACAGCGTTTTTCTATGTTTTTGCAAGTTTAAAACAGCAATTTTATCGTCATTTCTTATAAATCGCCGTTTCGCACGAAAGAAACATGAATTTGTCAGTTTGAATATATGAAAACAGCGTTTTTCTATGTTTTTGCAAGTTTAAAACAGCAATTTTATCGTCATTTCTCATAAATCTCCGTTTCGCACTAAAGAAACATGAATTTGTCAGTTTGAATAGTTCAAAACAGCGTTTTCTATGTTTTTGCAATTTTAAAACAGCAATTTTATCGTCATTTCTCATAAATCGCCGTTTCGCACGAAAGAAACTTGAATTTGTCAGTTTGAATAGTTCAAAACAGCGTTTTTCTATGTTTTTGCAAGTTTAAAACAGCAATTTTATCGTCATTTCTCATAAATCGCCCTTTCGCACGGAAAAAACATGAACTTGTCAGTTTGAATAGTTGAAAACAGCGTTTTTCAATGTTTTTGCAAGTTTAAAACAGCAATTTTATCGTGATTTCACAAAAATCCACCGTTTCGAACGTAAGAAATATGAATTTATCAGTTTGAATAGTTGAAAACAGCGTTTTTCTATGTTTTGTCAAGTTTAAAACAGCAATTTTATCGTCATTTCTCATAAATCGCCGTTTCGCACGAAAGAAACATGAATTTGTCAGTTTGAATATTTCAAAACAGCGTTTTTCTATGTTTTTGCAAGTTTAAAACAGCAATTTTATTGTCATTTCTCATAAATCGCCGTTTCGCACGAAAGAAACATGAATTTGTCAGTTTGAATAGTTCAAAACAGCGTTTTTCTATGTTTTTGCAAATTTAAAACAGCAATTTTATTGTCATTTCTCATAAATCGCCGTTTCACACGAAAGAAACATGAATTTGTCAGTTTGAATAGTTCAAAACAGCGTTTTTCTATGTTTTTGCAAGTTTAAAACAGCAATTTTATCGTCATTTCTCATAAATCGCCGTTTCGCACGAAAGAAACATGAATTTGTCAGTTTGAATAGTTCAAAACAGCGTTTTTCTATGTTTTTGCAAGTTTAAAACAGCAATTTTATCGTCATTTCTCATAAATCGCCGTTTCACACTAAAAAAACATGAATTTGTGTTTGAATAGTTCAAAACAGCGTTTTTCTATGTTTTTGCAAGTTTAAAACAGCAATTTTATCGTCATTTCGCATAAATAGCCGTTTCGCACGAAAGAAACATGAATTTATCAGTTTGAATAGTTGAAAACAGCGTTTTTCTATGTTTTTGCAAGTTTAAAACAGCAATTTCATCGTCATTTCTCATAAATCGCCGTTTCACACGAAAAAAACATGAATTTGTCAGTTTGAGTAGTTCAAAACAGCGTTTTTCTATGTTTTTGCAAGTTTAAAACAGCAATTTTATCGTCATTTCTCATAAATCGCCGTTTCACGAGAAAGAAACATGAATTTGTCAGTTTGAATAGTTCAAAACAGCGTTTTTCTATGTTTTTGCAAGTTTAAAACAGCAATTTTATCGTCATTTCTCATAAATCGCCGTTTAGCACGAAAGAAACATGAATTTGTCAGTTTGAATAGTTCAAAACAGCGTTTTTCTATGTTTTTGCAAGTTTAAAATAGCAATTTTATCGTCATTTCTCATAAATCGCCGTTTCACACGAAAGAAACATGAATTTGTCAGTTTGAATAGTTCAAAATAGCGTTTTTCTATGTTTTTGCAAGTTTAAAACAGCAATTGTATCGTCATTTCTCATAAATCGCCGTTTCGCACGAAAGAAACATGAATTTATCAGTTCAAATAGTTGAAAACAGCGTTTTTCTATGTTTTTGCAAGTTTAAAACAGCAATTTTATCGTCATTTCTCATAAATCGCCGTTTCGCACGAAAGAAACATGAATTTGTCAGTTTGAATAGTTCAAAACAGCGTTTTTCTATGTTTTTGCAAGTTTAAAACAGCAATTTCATCGTCATTTCTCATAAATCGCCGTTTCACACGAAAAAAACATGAATTTGTCAGTTTGAATAGTTCAAAACAGCGTTTTTCTATGTTTTTGCAATTTTAAAACAGCAATTTTATCGTCATTTCTCATAAATCGCCGTTTCGCACGAAAGAAACATGAATTTATCAGTTTGAATAGTTGAAAACAGCGTTTTTCTATGTTTTTGCAAGTTTAAAACAGCAATTTTATCGTCATTTCTCATAAATCGCCGTTTCGCACAAAAGAAACATGAATTTGTCAGTTTGAATAGTTCAAAACAGCGTTTTTCTATGTTTTTGCAAGTTTAAAACAGCAATTTTATTGTCATTTCTCATAAATCGCCGTTTCGCACGAAAGAAACATGAATTTGTCAGTTTGAATAGTTCAAAACAGCGTTTTTCTATGTTTTTGCAAGTTTAAAACAGCAATTTTATCGTCATTTCTCATAAATCGCCGTTTCACACGAAAGAAACATGAATTTGTCAGTTTGAATAGTTCAAAACAGCGTTTTTCTACGTTTTTGCAAGTTTAAAACAGCAATTGTATCGTCATTTCTCATAAATCGCCGTTTCGCACGACAGAAACATGAATTTATCAGTTTGAATAGTTGAAAACAGCGTTTTTCTATGTTTTTGCAAGTTTAAAACAACAATTTTATCGTCATTTCTCATAAATTGCCGTTTCGCACGAAAGAAACATGAATTTGTCAGTTTGGATATTTCAAAACAGCGTTTTTCTATGTTTTTGCAAGTTTAAAACAGCAATTTTATCGTCATTTCTCATAAATCGCCGTTTCACACGAAAAAAACATGAATTTGTCAGTTTGAATAGTTCAAAACAGCTTTTTTCTATGTTTTTGCAAGTTTAAAACAGCAATTTTATCGTCATTTCTCATAAATCGCCGTTTCGCACGAAAGAAACATGAATTTATCAGTTTGAATAGTTGAAAACAGCGTTTTTCTATGTTTTTGCAAGTTTAAAACAGCAATTTTATCTTCATTTTCATAAATCGCCGTTTCGCACAAAAGAAACATGAATTTGTCAGTTTGAATAGTTCAAAACAGCGTTTTTCTATGTTTTTGCAAGTTTAAAACAGCAATTTTATTGTCATTTCTCATAAATCGCCGTTTCGCACGAAAGAAACATGAATTTGTCAGTTTGAATAGTTCAAAACAGCGTTTTTCTATGTTTTTGCAAGTTTAAAACAGCAATTTTATCGCCATTTCTCATAAATCGCCGTTTCGCACGAAAGAAACATGAATTTGTCAGTTTGAATAGTTCAAAACAGCGTTTTTCTATGTTTTTGCAAGTTTAAAACAGCAATTTTATCGTCATATCTCATAAATCGCCGTTTCGCACGGAAGAAACATAAATTTGTCAGTTTGAATAGTTGAAAACAGCGTTTTTCAATGTTTTTGCAAGTTTAAAACAGCAATTTTATCGTGATTTCACAAAAATCCACCGTTTCGAACGTAAGAAACATGAATTTATCAGTTTGAATAGTTGAAAACAACGTTTTTCTATGTTTTCGCAAGTTTAAAACAGCAATTTTATCGCCATTTCTCATAAATCGCCGTATCGCACGAAAGAAACATGAATTTGTCAGTTTGAATAGTTCAAAACAGCGTTTTTCTATGTTTTTGCAAGTTTAAAACAACAATTTTATCGTCATTTCTCATAAATCGCCGTTTCACACGAAAGAAACATAAATTTGTCAGTTTGAATAGTTCAAAACAGCGTTTTTCTTTGTTTTTGCAAGTTTAAAACATCAATTTTATTGTCATTTCTCATAAATCGCCGTTTCGCACGAAAGAAACATGAATTTGTCAGTTTGAATAGTTCAAAACAGCGTTTTTCTATGTTTTGCAAGTTTAAAAAAGCAATTTTATCGTCATTTCTCATAAATCGCCGTTTCGCACGAAAGAAACATGAATTTGTCAGTTTGAATAGTTCAAAACAGCGTTTTCTATGTTTTTGCAAGTTTAAAACAGCAATTTTATTGTCATTTCTCATAAATCGCCGTTTCACACGAAAGAAACATGAATTTGTCAGTTTGAATAGTTCAAAACAGCGTTTTTCTATGTTTTTGCAAGTTTAAAACAGCAATTTTATCGTCATTTCTCATAAATCGCCGTTTCACACGAAAAAAATATGAATTTGTCAGTTTGAATAGTTCAAAACAGCGTTTTTCTATGTTTTTGCAAGTTTAAAACAGCAATTTTATCGTCATTTCTCATAAATCGCCGTTTCGCACGAAAGAAACATGAATTTGTCAGTTTGAATAGTTCAAAACAGCGTTTTTCTATGTTTTTGCAAGTTTAAAACAGCAATTTTATCGTCATTTCTCATAAATCGCCGTTTCGCACGAAAGAAACATGAATTTGTCAGTTTGAATAGTTCAAAACAGCGTTTTTCTATGTTTTTGCAAGTTTAAAACAGCAATTGTATCGTCATTTCTCATAAATCGCCGTTTTGCACGAAAGAAACATGAATTTATCAGTTTGAATAGTTGAAAACAGCGTTTTTCTATGTTTTTGCAAGTTTAAAACAGCAATTTTATCGTCATTTCTCATAAATTGCCGTTTCGCACGAAAGAAACTTGAATTTGTCAGTTTGAATAGTTCAAAACAGCGTTTTTCTATGTTTTTGCAAGTTTAAAACAGCAATTTTATCGTCATTTCTCATAAATCGCCGTTTCACACGAAAAAAACATGAATTTGTCAGTTTGAATAGTTCAAAACAGCGTTTTTCTATGTTTTTGCAAGTTTAAAACAGCAATTTTATCGTCATTTCTCATAAATCGCCGTTTCGCACGAAAGAAACATGAACTTATAAGTTTGAATAGTTCAAAACAGCGTTTTTCTATATTTTTGCAAGTTTAAAACAGCAATTTTATCGTCATTTCTCATAAATCGCCGTTTCACACGAAAGAAACATGAATTTGTCAGTTTGAATAGTTCAAAACAGCGTTTTTCTATGTTTTTCCAACTTTAAAACAGCAATTTTATTGTCATTTCTCATAAATCGCCGTTTCGCACGGAAGAAACATGAATTTGTCAGTTTGAATAGTTGAAAACAGCGTTTTTCAATGTTTTTGCAAGTTTAAAACAGCAATTTTATCGTGATTTCACAAAAATACACCGTTTCGAACGTAAGAAACATGAATTTATCAGTTTGAATAGTTCAAAACAGCGTTTTTCTAGGTTTTTGCAAGTTTAAAACAACAATTTTATCATCATTTCTCATAAATCGCCGTTTCGCACGAAAGAAACATGAATTTATCAGTTTGAATAGTTCAAAACAGCGTTTTTCTATGTTTTTGCAAGTTTAAAACAGCAATTTTATCGTCATTTCTTATAAATCGCCGTTTCGCACGAAAGAAACATGAATTTGTCAGTTTGAATATATGAAAACAGCGTTTTTCTATGTTTTTGCAAGTTTAAAACAGCAATTTTATCGTCATTTCTCATAAATCTCCGTTTCGCACTAAAGAAACATGAATTTGTCAGTTTGAATAGTTCAAAACAGCGTTTTCTATGTTTTTGCAATTTTAAAACAGCAATTTTATCGTCATTTCTCATAAATCGCCGTTTCGCACGAAAGAAACTTGAATTTGTCAGTTTGAATAGTTCAAAACAGCGTTTTTCTATGTTTTTGCAAGTTTAAAACAGCAATTTTATCGTCATTTCTCATAAATCGCCCTTTCGCACGGAAAAAACATGAACTTGTCAGTTTGAATAGTTGAAAACAGCGTTTTTCAATGTTTTTGCAAGTTTAAAACAGCAATTTTATCGTGATTTCACAAAAATCCACCGTTTCGAACGTAAGAAATATGAATTTATCAGTTTGAATAGTTGAAAACAGCGTTTTTCTATGTTTTGTCAAGTTTAAAACAGCAATTTTATCGTCATTTCTCATAAATCGCCGTTTCGCACGAAAGAAACATGAATTTGTCAGTTTGAATATTTCAAAACAGCGTTTTTCTATGTTTTTGCAAGTTTAAAACAGCAATTTTATTGTCATTTCTCATAAATCGCCGTTTCGCACGAAAGAAACATGAATTTGTCAGTTTGAATAGTTCAAAACAGCGTTTTTCTATGTTTTTGCAAATTTAAAACAGCAATTTTATTGTCATTTCTCATAAATCGCCGTTTCACACGAAAGAAACATGAATTTGTCAGTTTGAATAGTTCAAAACAGCGTTTTTCTATGTTTTTGCAAGTTTAAAACAGCAATTTTATCGTCATTTCTCATAAATCGCCGTTTCGCACGAAAGAAACATGAATTTGTCAGTTTGAATAGTTCAAAACAGCGTTTTTCTATGTTTTTGCAAGTTTAAAACAGCAATTTTATCGTCATTTCTCATAAATCGCCGTTTCACACTAAAAAAACATGAATTTGTGTTTGAATAGTTCAAAACAGCGTTTTTCTATGTTTTTGCAAGTTTAAAACAGCAATTTTATCGTCATTTCGCATAAATAGCCGTTTCGCACGAAAGAAACATGAATTTATCAGTTTGAATAGTTGAAAACAGCGTTTTTCTATGTTTTTGCAAGTTTAAAACAGCAATTTCATCGTCATTTCTCATAAATCGCCGTTTCACACGAAAAAAACATGAATTTGTCAGTTTGAGTAGTTCAAAACAGCGTTTTTCTATGTTTTTGCAAGTTTAAAACAGCAATTTTATCGTCATTTCTCATAAATCGCCGTTTCACGAGAAAGAAACATGAATTTGTCAGTTTGAATAGTTCAAAACAGCGTTTTTCTATGTTTTTGCAAGTTTAAAACAGCAATTTTATCGTCATTTCTCATAAATCGCCGTTTCGCACGAAAGAAACATGAATTTGTCAGTTTGAATAGTTCAAAACAGCGTTTTTCTATGTTTTTGCAAGTTTAAAATAGCAATTTTATCGTCATTTCTCATAAATCGCCGTTTCACACGAAAGAAACATGAATTTGTCAGTTTGAATAGTTCAAAATAGCGTTTTTCTATGTTTTTGCAAGTTTAAAACAGCAATTGTATCGTCATTTCTCATAAATCGCCGTTTCGCACGAAAGAAACATGAATTTATCAGTTCGAATAGTTGAAAACAGCGTTTTTCTATGTTTTTGCAAGTTTAAAACAGCAATTTTATCGTCATTTCTCATAAATCGCCGTTTCGCACGAAAGAAACATGAATTTGTCAGTTTGAATAGTTCAAAACAGCGTTTTTCTATGTTTTTGCAAGTTTAAAACAGCAATTTCATCGTCATTTCTCATAAATCGCCGTTTCACACGAAAAAAACATGAATTTGTCAGTTTGAATAGTTCAAAACAGCGTTTTTCTATGTTTTTGCAATTTTAAAACAGCAATTTTATCGTCATTTCTCATAAATCGCCGTTTCGCACGAAAGAAACATGAATTTATCAGTTTGAATAGTTGAAAACAGCGTTTTTCTATGTTTTTGCAAGTTTAAAACAGCAATTTTATCGTCATTTCTCATAAATCGCCGTTTCGCACAAAAGAAACATGAATTTGTCAGTTTGAATAGTTCAAAACAGCGTTTTTCTATGTTTTTGCAAGTTTAAAACAGCAATTTTATTGTCATTTCTCATAAATCGCCGTTTCGCACGAAAGAAACATGAATTTGTCAGTTTGAATAGTTCAAAACAGCGTTTTTCTATGTTTTTGCAAGTTTAAAACAGCAATTTTATCGTCATTTCTCATAAATCGCCGTTTCACACGAAAGAAACATGAATTTGTCAGTTTGAATAGTTCAAAACAGCGTTTTTCTACGTTTTTGCAAGTTTAAAACAGCAATTGTATCGTCATTTCTCATAAATCGCCGTTTCGCACGACAGAAACATGAATTTATCAGTTTGAATAGTTGAAAACAGCGTTTTTCTATGTTTTTGCAAGTTTAAAACAACAATTTTATCGTCATTTCTCATAAATTGCCGTTTCGCACGAAAGAAACATGAATTTGTCAGTTTGGATATTTCAAAACAGCGTTTTTCTATGTTTTTGCAAGTTTAAAACAGCAATTTTATCGTCATTTCTCATAAATCGCCGTTTCACACGAAAAAAACATGAATTTGTCAGTTTGAATAGTTCAAAACAGCTTTTTTCTATGTTTTTGCAAGTTTAAAACAGCAATTTTATCGTCATTTCTCATAAATCGCCGTTTCGCACGAAAGAAACATGAATTTATCAGTTTGAATAGTTGAAAACAGCGTTTTTCTATGTTTTTGCAAGTTTAAAACAGCAATTTTATCTTCATTTTCATAAATCGCCGTTTCGCACAAAAGAAACATGAATTTGTCAGTTTGAATAGTTCAAAACAGCGTTTTTCTATGTTTTTGCAAGTTTAAAACAGCAATTTTATTGTCATTTCTCATAAATCGCCGTTTCGCACGAAAGAAACATGAATTTGTCAGTTTGAATAGTTCAAAACAGCGTTTTTCTATGTTTTTGCAAGTTTAAATCAGCAATTTTATCGCCATTTCTCATAAATCGCCGTTTCGCACGAAAGAAACATGAATTTGTCAGTTTGAATAGTTCAAAACAGCGTTTTTCTATGTTTTTGCAAGTTTAAAACAGCAATTTTATCGTCATATCTCATAAATCGCCGTTTCGCACGGAAGAAACATAAATTTGTCAGTTTGAATAGTTGAAAACAGCGTTTTTCAATGTTTTTGCAAGTTTAAAACAGCAATTTTATCGTGATTTCACAAAAATCCACCGTTTCGAACGTAAGAAACATGAATTTATCAGTTTGAATAGTTGAAAACAACGTTTTTCTATGTTTTCGCAAGTTTAAAACAGCAATTTTATCGTGATTTCACAAATATCCACCGTTTCGCACGTAAGAAACATGAATTTATCAGTTTGAATAGTTGAAAACAGCGTTTTTCTATGTTTTTGCAAGTTTAACACAGCAATTTTATCGTCATTTCTCATAAATCGCCTTTTCGCACGAAAGAAACATGAATTTGTCAGTTTGAATAGTTCAAAACAGCGTTATTTAATGTTTTTGCAAGTTTAAAACAGCAATTTTATCGTGATTTCACAAAAATCCACCGTTTCGAACGTAAGAAACATGAATTTATCAGTTTGAATAGTTCAAAACAGCGTTTTTTATTTTTTTGCAAGTTTAAAACAGCAATTTTATCGTCATTTCTCATAAATCGCCGATTCGCACGAAAGAAACATGAATTTATCAGTTTGAATAGTTGAAAACAGCGTTTTTCTATGTTTTTGCAAGTTTAAAACAGCAATTTTACGTCATTTCTCATAAATTGCCGTTTCGCACGAAAGAAACATGAATTTGTCAGTTTGAATAGTTCAAAACAGCGTTTTTCTATGTTTTTGCAAGTTTAAAACAGCAATTTTATCGTCATTTCTCATAAATCGCCGTTTCGCACGAAAGAAACATGAATTTATCAGTTTGAATAGTTGAAAACAGCGTTTTTCTATGTTTTTGCAAGTTTAAAACAGCAATTTTACGTCATTTCTCATAAATTGCCGTTTCGCACGAAAGAAACATGAATTTGTCAGTTTGAATAGTTGAAAACAGCGTTATTCAATGTTTTTGCAAGTTTAAAACAGCAATTTTATCGTGATTTCACTAAAATCCACGGTTTCGAACGTAAGAAACATGAATTTATCAGTTTGAATAGTTCAAAACAGCGTTTTTCTATGTTTTTGCAAGTTTAAAACAGCAATTTTATCGTCATTTCTCATAAATCGCCGATTCGCACGAAAGAAACATGAATTTATCAGTTTGAATATTTCAAAACAGAGTTTTTCTATGTTTTTGCAAGTTTAAAACAGCAATTTTATCGTCATTTCTCATAAATCGCCGATTCACACGAAAAAAACATGAATTTGTCAGTTTGAATAGTTCAAAACAGCGTTTTTCTATGTTTTTGCAAGTTTAAAACAGCAATTTCATCGTCATTTCTCATAAATCGCCGTTTCGCACGAAAGAAACATGAATTTGTCAGTTTGAATATTTCAAAACAGAGTTTTTCTATGTTTTTGCAAGTTTAAAACAGCAATTTTATCGTCATTTCTCATAAATCGCCGTTTCGCACGAAAGAAACATGAATTTGAAAGTTTAAATAGTTCAAAACAGCGTTTTTCTATGTTTTTGCAAGTTTAAAACAGCAATTTTATCGTCATTTCTCATAAATCGCCGTTTCGCACGAAAGAAACATGAATTTGTCAGTTTGAATAGTTCAAAACAGCGTTTTTCTATGTTTTTGCAAGTTTAAAACAGCAATTTTATCGTCATTTCTCATAAATCGCCGTTTCGCACAAAAGAAACATGAATTTGTCAGTTTGAATAGTTCAAAACAGCGTTTTTCTATGTTTTTGCAAGTTTAAAACAGCAATTTTATTGTCATTTCTCATAAATCGCCGTTTCGCACGAAAGAAACATGAATTTGTCAGTTTGAATAGTTCAAAACAGCGTTTTTCTATGTTTTTGCAAGTTTAAAACAGCAATTTTATCGTCATTTCTCATAAATCGCCGTTTTACACGAAAGAAACATGAATTTGTCAGTTTGAATAGTTCAAAACAGCGTTTTTCTATGTTTTTGCAAGTTTAAAACAGCAATTGTATCGTCATTTCTCATAAATCGCCGTTTCGCACGACAGAAACATGAATTTATCAGTTTGAATAGTTGAAAACAGCGTTTTTCTATGTTTTTGCAAGTTTAAAACAACAATTTTATCGTCATTTCTCATAAATCGACGTTTCGCATGAAAGAAACATGAATTTGTCAGTTTGAATAGTTCAAAACAGCGTTTTTCTATGTTTTTGCAAGTTTAAAACAGCAATTTTATCGTCATTTCTCATAAATCGCCGTTTCACACGAAAGAAACATGAATTTGTCAGTTTGAGTAGTTCAAAACAGCGTTTTTATATGTTTTTGCAAGTTTAAAACAGCAATTGTATCGTCATTTCTCATAAATCGCCGTTTCGCACGAAAGAAACATGAATTTATCAGTTTGAATAGTTGAAAACAGCGTTTTTCTATGTTTTTGCAAGTTTAAAACAGCAATTTTATCGTCATTTCTCATAAATTGCCGTTTCGCACGAAAGAAACATGAATTTGTCAGTTTGAATAGTTCAAAACAGCGTTTTTCTATGTTTAGGCAAGTTTAAAACAGCAATTTTATCGTCATTTCTCATAAATCGCCGTTTCACACGAAAAAAACATGAATTTGTCAGTTTGAATAGTTCAAAACAGCGTTTTTCTATGTTTTTGCAAGTTTAAAACAGCAATTTTATCGTCATTTCTCATAAATCGCCGTTTCGCACGAAAGAAACATGAACTTATAAGTTTGAATAGTTCAAAACAGCGTTTTTCTATATTTTTGCAAGTTTAAAACAGCAATTTTATCGTCATTTCTCATAAATCGCCGTTTCACACGAAAGAAACATGAATTTGTCAGTTTGAATAGTTCAAAACAGCGTTTTTCTATGTTTTTCCAACTTTAAAACAGCAATTTTATTGTCATTTCTCATAAATCGCCGTTTCGCACGGAAGAAACATGAATTTGTCAGTTTGAATAGTTGAAAACAGCGTTTTTCAATGTTTTTGCAAGTTTAAAACAGCAATTTTATCGTGATTTCACAAAAATACACCGTTTCGAACGTAAGAAACATGAATTTATCAGTTTGAATAGTTCAAAACAGCGTTTTTCTAGGTTTTTGCAAGTTTAAAACAACAATTTTATCATCATTTCTCATAAATCGCCGTTTCGCACGAAAGAAACATGAATTTATCAGTTTGAATAGTTCAAAACAGCGTTTTTCTATGTTTTTGCAAGTTTAAAACAGCAATTTTATCGTCATTTCTCATAAATCGCCGTTTCGCACGAAAGAAACATGAATTTGTCAGTTTGAATATATGAAAACAGCGTTTTTCTATGTTTTTGCAAGTTTAAAACAGCAATTTTATCGTCATTTCTCATAAATCTCCGTTTCGCACTAAAGAAACATGAATTTGTCAGTTTGAATAGTTCAAAACAGCGTTTTCTATGTTTTTGCAATTTTAAAACAGCAATTTTATCGTCATTTCTCATAAATCGCCGTTTCGCACGAAAGAAACATGAATTTGTCAGTTTGAATAGTTCAAAACAGCGTTTTTCTATGTTTTTGCAAGTTTAAAACAGCAATTTTATCGTCATTTCTCATAAATCGCCCTTTCGCACGGAAAAAACATGAACTTGTTAGTTTGAATAGTTGAAAACAGCGTTTTTCAATGTTTTTGCAAGTTTAAAACAGCAATTTTATCGTGATTTCACAAAAATCCACCGTTTCGAACGTAAGAAATATGAATTTATCAGTTTGAATAGTTGAAAACAGCGTTTTTCTATGTTTTGTCAAGTTTAAAACAGCAATTTTATCGTCATTTCTCATAAATCGCCGTTTCGCACGAAAGAAACATGAATTTGTCAGTTTGAATAGTTCAAAACAGCGTTTTTCTATGTTTTTGCAAGTTTAAAACAGCAATTTTATTGTCATTTCCCATAAATCGCCGTTTCGCACGAAAGAAACATGAATTTGTCAGTTTGAATAGTTCAAAACAGCGTTTTTCTATGTTTTTGCAAATTTAAAACAGCAATTTTATTGTCATTTCTCATAAATCGCCGTTTCACACGAAAGAAACATGAATTTGTCAGTTTGAATAGTTCAAAACAGCGTTTTTCTATGTTTTTGCAAGTTTAAAACAGCAATTTTATCGTCATTTCTCATAAATCGCCGTTTCGCACGAAAGAAACATGAATTTGTCAGTTTGAATAGTTCAAAACAGCGTTTTTCTATGTTTTTGCAAGTTTAAAACAGCAATTTTATCGTCATTTCTCATAAATCGCCGTTTCACACTAAAAAAACATGAATTTGTGTTTGAATAGTTCAAAACAGCGTTTTTCTATGTTTTTGCAAGTTTAAAACAGCAATTTTATCGTCATTTCGCATAAATAGCCGTTTCGCACGAAAGAAACATGAATTTATCAGTTTGAATAGTTGAAAACAGCGTTTTTCTATGTTTTTGCAAGTTTAAAACAGCAATTTCATCGTCATTTCTCATAAATCGCCGTTTCACACGAAAAAAACATGAATTTGTCAGTTTGAGTAGTTCAAAACAGCGTTTTTCTATGTTTTTGCAAGTTTAAAACAGCAATTTTATCGTCATTTCTCATAAATCGCCGTTTCACGAGAAAGAAACATGAATTTGTCAGTTTGAATAGTTCAAAACAGCGTTTTTCTATGTTTTTGCAAGTTTAAAACAGCAATTTTATCGTCATTTCTCATAAATCGCCGTTTCGCACGAAAGAAACATGAATTTGTCAGTTTGAATAGTTCAAAACAGCGTTTTCTATGTTTTTGCAAGTTTAAAACAGCAATTTTATCGTCATTTCTCATAAATCGCCGTTTCACACGAAAGAAACATGAATTTGTCAGTTTGAATAGTTCAAAATAGCGTTTTTCTATGTTTTTGCAAGTTTAAAACAGCAATTGTATCGTCATTTCTCATAAATCGCCGTTTCGCACGAAAGAAACATGAATTTATCAGTTCGAATAGTTGAAAACAGCGTTTTTCTATGTTTTTGCAAGTTTAAAACAGCAATTTTATCGTCATTTCTCATAAATCGCCGTTTCGCACGAAAGAAACATGAATTTGTCAGTTTGAATAGTTCAAAACAGCGTTTTTCTATGTTTTTGCAAGTTTAAAACAGCAATTTCATCGTCATTTTTCATAAATCGCCGTTTCACACGAAAAAAACATGAATTTGTCAGTTTGAATAGTTCAAAACAGCGTTTTTCTATGTTTTTGCAATTTTAAAACAGCAATTTTATCGTCATTTCTCATAAATCGCCGTTTCGCACGAAAGAAACATGAATTTATCAGTTTGAATAGTTGAAAACAGCGTTTTTCTATGTTTTTGCAAGTTTAAAACAGCAATTTTATCGTCATTTCTCATAAATCGCCGTTTCGCACAAAAGAAACATGAATTTGTCAGTTTGAATAGTTCAAAACAGCGTTTTTCTATGTTTTTGCAAGTTTAAAACAGCAATTTTATTGTCATTTCTCATAAATCGCCGTTTCGCACGAAAGAAACATGAATTTGTCAGTTTGAATAGTTCAAAACAGCGTTTTTCTATGTTTTTGCAAGTTTAAAACAGCAATTTTATCGTCATTTCTCATAAATCGCCGTTTCACACGAAAGAAACATGAATTTGTCAGTTTGAATAGTTCAAAACAGCGTTTTTCTATGTTTTTGCAAGTTTAAAACAGCAATTGTATCGTCATTTCTCATAAATCGCCGTTTCGCACGACAGAAACATGAATTTATCAGTTTGAATAGTTGAAAACAGCGTTTTTCTATGTTTTTGCAAGTTTAGAACAACAATTTTATCGTCATTTCTCATAAATCGCCGTTTCGCACGAAAGATACATGAATTTGTCAGTTTGAATAGTTCAAAACAGCGTTTTTCTATGTTTTTGCAAGTTTAAAACAGCAATTTTATCGTCATTTCTCATAAATCGCCGTTTCACACGAAAAAAACATGAATTTGTCAGTTTGAATAGTTCAAAACAGCTTTTTTCTATGTTTTTGCAAGTTTAAAACAGCAATTTTATCGTCATTTCTCATAAATCGCCGTTTCGCACGAAAGAAACATGAATTTATCAGTTTGAATAGTTGAAAACAGCGTTTTTCTATGTTTTTGCAAGTTTAAAACAGCAATTTTATCTTCATTTCTCATAAATCGCCGTTTCGCACAAAAGAAACATGAATTTGTCAGTTTGAATAGTTCAAAACAGCGTTTTTCTATGTTTTTGCAAGTTTAAAACAGCAATTTTATTGTCATTTCTCATAAATCGCCGTTTCGCACGAAAGAAACATGAATTTGTCAGTTTGAATAGTTCAAAACAGCGTTTTTCTATGTTTTTGCAAGTTTAAAACAGCAATTTTATCGCCATTTCTCATAAATCGCCGTTTCGCACGAAAAAAACATGAATTTGTCAGTTTGAATAGTTCAAAACAGCGTTTTTCTATGTTTTTGCAAGTTTAAAACAGCAATTTTATCGTCATATCTCATAAATCGCCGTTTCGCACGGAAGAAACATAAATTTGTCAATTTGAATAGTTGAAAACAGCGTTTTTCAATGTTTTTGCAAGTTTAAAACAGCAATTTTATCGTGATTTCACAAAAATCCACCGTTTCGAACGTAAGAAACATGAATTTATCAGTTTGAATAGTTGAAAACAACGTTTTTCTATGTTTTTGCAAGTTTAAAACAGCAATTTTATCGTGATTTCACAAATATCCACCGTTTCGCACGTAAGAAACATGAATTTATCAGTTTGAATAGTTGAAAACAGCGTTTTTCTATGTTTTTGCAAGTTTAACACAGCAATTTTATCGTCATTTCTCATAAATCGCCTTTTCGCACGAAAGAAACATGAATTTGTCAGTTTGAATAGTTCAAAACAGCGTTATTCAATGTTTTTGCAAGTTTAAAACAGCAATTTTATCGTGATTTCACAAAAATCCACCGTTTCGAACGTAAGAAACATGAATTTATCAGTTTGAATAGTTCAAAACAGCGTTTTTATTTTTTTGCAAGTTTAAAACAGCAATTTTATCGTCATTTCTCATAAATCGCCGATTCGCACGAAAGAAACATGAATTTATCAGTTTGAATAGTTGAAAACAGCGTTTTTCTATGTTTTTGCAAGTTTAAAACAGCAATTTTACGTCATTTCTCATAAATTGCCGTTTCGCACGAAAGAAACATGAATTTGTCAATTTGAATAGTTCAAAACAGCGTTTTTCTATGTTTTTGCAAGTTTAAAACAGCAATTTTATCGTCATTACTCATAAATCGCCGTTTCGCACGAAAGAAACATGAATTTATCAGTTTGAATAGTTGAAAACAGCGTTTTTCTATGTTTTTGCAAGTTTAAAACAGCAATTTTACGTCATTTCTCATAAATTGCCGTTTCGCACAAAAGAAACATGAATTTGTCAGTTTGAATAGTTGAAAACAGCGTTATTCAATGTTTTTGCAAGTTTAAAACAGCAATTTTATCGTGATTTCACTAAAATCCACGGTTTCGAACGTAAGAAACATGAATTTATCAGTTTGAATAGTTCAAAACAGCGTTTTTCTATGTTTTTGCAAGTTTAAAACAGCAATTTTATCGTCATTTCTCATAAATCGCCGATTCGCACGAAAGAAACATGAATTTATCAGTTTGAATATTTCAAAACAGAGTTTTTCTATGTTTTTGCAAGTTTAAAACAGCAATTTTATCGTCATTTCTCATAAATCGCCGATTCACACGAAAAAAACATGAATTTGTCAGTTTGAATAGTTCAAAACAGCGTTTTTCTATGTTTTTGCAAGTTTAAAACAGCAATTTCATCGTCATTTCTCATAAATCGCCGTTTCGCACGAAAGAAACATGAATTTGTCAGTTTGAATATTTCAAAACAGAGTTTTTCTATGTTTTTGCAAGTTTAAAACAGCAATTTTATCGTCATTTTTCATAAATCGCCGTTTCGCACGAAAGAAACATGAATTTGTCAGTTTGAATAGTTCAAAACAGCGTTTTTCTATGTTTTTGCAAGTTTAAAACAGCAATTTTATCGTCATTTCTCATAAATCGCCGTTTCGCACGAAAGAAACATGAATTTGTCAGTTTGAATAGTTCAAAACAGCGTTTTTCTATGTTTTTGCAAGTTTAAAACAGCAATTTTATCGTCATTTCTCATAAATCGCCGTTTCGCACAAAAGAAACATGAATTTGTCAGTTTGAATAGTTCAAAACAGCGTTTTTCTATGTTTTTGCAAGTTTAAAACAGCAATTTTATTGTCATTTCTCATAAATCGCCGTTTCGCACGAAAGAAACATGAATTTGTCAGTTTGAATAGTTCAAAACAGCGTTTTTCTATGTTTTTGCAAGTTTAAAACAGCAATTTTATCGTCATTTCTCATAAATCGCCGTTTCACATGAAAGAAACATGAATTTGTCAGTTTAAATAGTTCAAAACAGCGTTTTTCTATGTTTTTGCAAGTTTAAAACAGCAATTGTATCGTCATTTCTCATAAATCGCCGTTTCGCACGACAGAAACATGAATTTATCAGTTTGAATAGTTGAAAACAGCGTTTTTCTATGTTTTTGCAAGTTTAAAACAACAATTTTATCGTCATTTCTCATAAATCGACGTTTCGCATGAAAGAAACATGAATTTGTCAGTTTGAATAGTTCAAAACAGCGTTTTTCTATGTTTTTGCAAGTTTAAAACAGCAATTTTATCGTCATTTCTCATAAATCGCCGTTTCACACGAAAAAAACATGAATTTGTCAGTTTGAATAGTTCAAAACAGCTTTTTTCTATGTTTTTGCAAGTTTAAAACAGCAATTTTATCGTCATTTCTTATAAATCGCCGTTTCGCACGGAAGAAACATGAATTTGTCAGTTTGAATAGTTCAAAACAGCGTTTTTCTATGTTTTTGCAAGTTTAAAACAGCAATTTTATCGCCATTTCTCATAAATCGCCGTTTCGCACGAAAGAAACATGAATTTGTCAGTTTGAATAGTTCAAAACAGAGTTTTTCTATGTTTTTGCAAGTTTAAAACAGCAATTTTATCGTCATATCTCATAAATCGCCGTTTCGCACGGAAGAAACATGAATTTGTCAGTTTGAATAGTTGAAAACAGCGTTTTTCAATGTTTTTGCAAGTTTAAAACAGCAATTTTATCGTGATTTCACAAAAATCCACCGTTTCGAACGTAAGAAACATGAATTTATCAGTTTGAATAGTTGAAAACAGGGTTTTTCTATGTTTTTGCAAGTTTAAAACAGCAATTTTATCGTGATTTCACAAATATCCACCGTTTCGCACGTAAGAAACATGAATTTATCAGTTTGAATAGTTGAAAACAGCGTTTTTCTATGTTTTTGCAAGTTTAAAACAGCAATTTTATCGTCATTTCTCATAAATCGCCGTTCGCACGAAAGAAACATGAATTTGTCAGTTTGAATAGTTCAAAACAGCGTTTTTCTATGTTTTTGCAAGTTTAAAACAGCAATTTTATCGTCATATCTCATAAATCGCCGTTTCGCACGGAAGAAACATGAATTTGTCAGTTTGAATAGTTGAAAACAGCGTTTTTCAATGTTTTTGCAAGTTTAAAACAGCAATTTTATCGTGATTTCACTAAAATCCACCGTTTTAAACGTAAGAAACATGAATATATCAGTTTGAATAGTTGAAAACAGCGTTTTTCTATGTTTGTGCAAGTTTAAAACAGCAATTTTTTCGTCATTTCTCATAAATCGCCGTTTCGCACGAAAGAAACATGAATTTATCAGTTTGAATAGTTGAAAACAGCGTTTTTCTATGTTTTTGCAAGTTTATAACAGCAATTTTATCGTCATTTCTCATAAATCGCCGTTTCGCACGAAAGAAACATGAATTTGTCAGTTTGAATGGTTCAAAACAGCGTTTTTCTATGTTTTTGCAAGTTTAAAACAGCAATTTTATCGTCATTTCTCATAAATCGCCGTTTCACACGAAAAAAACATGAATTTGTCAGTTTGAATAGTTCAAAACAGCGTTTTTCTATGTTTTTGCAAGTTTAAAACAGCAATTTTATTGTCATTTCTCATAAATCGCCGTTTCACACGAAAAAAACATGAATTTGTCAGTTTGAATAGTTCAAAACAGCGTTTTTCTATGTTTTTGCAAGTTTAAAACAGCAATTTTATCGTCATTTCTCATAAATCGGCGTTTCGCACGAAAGAAACATGAATTTATCAGTTTGAATAGTTCAAAACAGCGTTTTTCTATGTTTTTGCAAGTTTAAAACAGCAATTTTATCGTCATTTCTCATAAATCGCCGTTTCGCACGAAAGAAACATGAATTTGTCAGTTTGAATAGTTGAAAACAGCGTTTTTCTATGTTTTTGCAAGTTTAAAACAGCAATTTTATTGTCATTTCTCATAAATCGCCGTTTCGCACGAAAGATACATGAATTTATCAGTTTGAATAGTTGAAAACAGCGTTTTTCTAAGTTTTTGCAAGTTTAAAACAGCAATTTTATCGTCATTTTTCATAAATCGCCGTTTCGCACGAAAGAAACATGAATTTGTCAGTTTAAATAGTTCAAAACAGCGTTTTTCTATGTTTTTGCAAGTTTAAAACAGCAATTTTATTGTCATTTCTCATAAATCGCCGTTTCGCACGAAAGAAACATGAATTTGTCAGTTTGAATAGTTCAAAACAGCGTTTTTCTATGTTTTTGCAAGTTTAAAACAGCAATTTTATCGTCATATCTCATAAATCGCCGTTTCGCACGAAAGAAACATGAATTTGTTAGTTTGAATAGTTCAAAACAGCGTTTTTCTATGTTTTTGCAAGTTTAAAACAGGAATTTTATCGCCATTTCTCATAAATCGCCGTTTCGCACGAAAGAAACATGAATTTGTCAGTTTGAATAGTTGAAAACAGCGTTTTTCTATGTTTATGCAAGTTTAAAACAGCAACTTTATCGTCATTTCTCATAAATCGCCGTTTCGCACGAAAGAAACATGAATTTGTCAGTTTGAATAGTTCAAAACAGCGTTTTTCTATGTTTTTGCAAGTTTAAAACAGAAATTTTATCGTCATTTCTCATAAATCGCCGCATCGCACGAAAGAAACATGAATTTATCAGTTTGAATAGTTGAAAACAGCGTTTTTCTATGTTTTTGCAACTTTAAAACAGCAATTTTATCGTCATTTCTCATAAATCGGCGTTTCGCACGAAAGAAACATGAATTTGTCAGTTTGAATAGTTCAAAACAGCGTTTTTCTATGTTTTTGCAAGTTTAAAACAGCAATTTTATCGTCATTTCTCATAAATCGCCGTTTCACACGAAAGAAACATGAATTTGTCAGTTTGAATAGTTCAAAACAGCGTTTTTCTATGTTTTTGCAAGTTTAAAACAGCAATTTTATCGTCATTTCTCATAAATCGCCATTTCGCACGGAAGAAACATGAATTTGTCAGTTTGAATAGTTGAAAACAGCGTTTTTCAATGTTTTTGCAAGTTTAAAACAGCAATTTTATCGTGATTTCACAAAAATCCACCGTTTCGAACGTAAGAAACATGAATTTATCAGTTTGACTAGTTGAAAACAGCGTTTTTCTATGTTTTTGCAAGTTTAAAACAGCAATTTTATCGTCATTTCTCATAAATCGCCGTTTCACACAAAAGAAACATGAATTTGTCAGTTTGAATAGTTCAAAACAGCGTTTTTCTATGTTTTTGCAAGTTTAAAACAGCAATTTTATCGTCATTTCTCATAAATCGCCATTTCGCACGGAAGAAACATGAATTTGTCAGTTTGAATAGTTGAAAACAGCGTTTTTCAATGTTTTTGCAAGTTTAAAACAGCAATTTTATCGTGATTTCACAAAAATCCACCGTTTCGAACGTAAGAAACATGAATTTATCAGTTTGACTAGTTGAAAACAGCGTTTTTCTATGTTTTTGCAAGTTTAAAACAGCAATTTTATCGTCATTTTTCATAAATCGCCGTTTCGCACGAAAGAAACATGAATTTGTCAGTTTGAATAGTTCAAAACAGCGTTTTTCTATGTTTTTGCAAGTTTAAAACAGCAATTTTATCGTCATATCTCATAAATCGCCGTTTCGCAGGGAAGAAACATGAATTTGTCAGTTTGAATAGTTGAAAACAGCGTTTTTCAATGTTTTTGCAAGTTTAAAACAGCAATTTTATCGTGATTTCACAAAAATCCACCGTTTCGAACGTAAGAAACATGAATTTATCAGTTTGAATAGTTGAAAACAGCGTTTTTCTATGTTTGTGCAAGTTTAAAACAGCAATTTTATCGTGATTTCACAAAAATCCACCGTTTCGAACGTAAGAAACATGAATTTATCAGTTTGAATAGTTGAAAACAGCGTTTTTCTATGTTTTTGCAAGTTTAAAACAGCAATTTTTTCGTCATTTCTCATAAATCGCCGTTTCGCACGAAAGAAACATGATTTTGTCAGTTTGAATAGTTCAAAACAGCGTTTTTCTATGTTTTTGCAAGTTTAAAACAGCAATTTTATCGTCATTTCTCATAAATCGCCGTTTCACACGAAAAAAACATGAATTTGTCGGTTTGAATAGTTCAAAACAGCGTTTTTCTATGTTTTTGCAAGTTTAAAACAGCAATTTTATCGTCATTTCTCATAAATCTCCGTTTCGCACGAAAGAAACATGAATTTGTCAGTTTGAATAGTTCAAAACAGCGTTTTTCTATGTTTTTGCAAGTTTAAAACAGCAATTTTATCGTCATTTCTCATAAATCGCCGTTTCACACAAAAGAAACATGAATTTGTCAGTTTGAATAGTTCAAAACAGCGTTTTTCTATGTTTTTGCAAGTTTAAAACAGCAATTTTATCGTCATTTCTCATAAATCGCCGTTTCGCACGAAAGAAACATGAATTTATCAGTTTGAATAGTTGAAAACAGCGTTTTTCTATGTTTTTGCAAGTTTAAAACAGCAACTTTATCGTCATTTCTTATAAATCGCCGTTTCGCACGAAAGAAACATGAATTTGTCAGTTTGAATAGTTCAAAACAGCGTTTTTTTATGTTTTTGCAAGTTTAAAACAGCAATTTTATCGTCATTTCTCATAAATCGCCGTTTTGCACGAAAGAAACATGAATTTATCAGTTTGAATAGTTGAAAACAGCGTTTTTCTATGTTTTTCCAAGTTTAAAACAGCAATTTTATCGTCATTTCTCATAAATCACCGTTTCGCACGAAAGAAACATGAATTTGTCAGTTTGAATAGTTCAAAACAGCGTTTTTCTATGTTTTTGCAAGTTTAAAACAGCAATTTTATCGTCATTTCTCATAAATCGCCGTTTCGCACGAAAGAAACATGAATTTGTCAGTTTAAATAGTTCAAAACAGCGTTTTTCTATGTTTTTGCAAGTTTAAAACAGCAATTTTATCGCCATTTCTCATAAATCGCCGTTTCGCACGAAAGAAACATGAATTTGTCAGTTTAAATAGTTCAAAACAGAGTTTTTCTATGTTTTTGCAAGTTTAAAACAGCAATTTTATCGTCATATCTCATAAATCGCCGTTTCGCACGGAAGAAACATGAATTTGTCAGTTTGAATAGTTGAAAACAGCGTTTTTCAATGTTTTTGCAAGTTTAAAACAGCAATTTTATCGTGATTTCATAAAAATCCACCGTTTTGAACGTAAGAAACATGAATTTATCAGTTTGAATAGTTGAAAACAGCGTTTTTCTATGTTTTTGCAAGTTTAAAACAGCAATTTTATCGTGATTTCACAAAAATCCACCGTTTCGAACGTAAGAAACATAAATTTATCAGTTTGAATAGTTGAAAACAGCGTTTTTCTATGTTTTTGCAAGTTTAAAACAGCTATTTTATCGTCATTTCTCATAAATCGCCGTTTCGCACGTAAGAAACATGAATTTGTTAGTTTGAATAGTTCAAAACAGCGTTTTTCTATGTTTTTGCAAGTTTAAAACAGCAATTTTATCGTCATTTCTCATAAATCGCCGTTTCACACGAAAAAAACATGAATTTGTCAGTTTGAATAGTTCAAAACAGCGTTTTTTTTATGTTTTTGCAAGTTTAAAACAGCAATTTTATCGTCATTTCTCATAAATCGCCGTTTCGCACGAAAGAAACATGAATTTATCAGTTTGAATAGTTGAAAACAGCGTTTTTCCATGTTTTTGCAAGTTTAAAACAGCAATTTTATCGTCATTTCTCATAAATCACCGTTTCGCACGAAGGAAACCTGAATTTATCAGTTTGAATAGTTAAAAACAGCGTTTTTCAATGTTTTTGAAAGTTTAAAACAGCAATTTTATCGTGATTTCACAAAAATCCACCGTTTCGCACGAAAGAAACATGAATTTATCAGTTTGAATAGTTGAAAACAGCGTTTTTCTATGTTTTTGCAAGTTTAAAACAGCAATTTTATCGTCATTACTTATAAATCGCCGTTTCGAACGAAAGAAACATGAATTTGTCAGTTTGAATAGTTCAAAACAGCGTTTTTCTATGTTTTTGCAAGTTTAAAACAGCAATTTTATCGTCATTTCTCATAAATCGCCGTTTCACACGAAAGAAATATAA
The DNA here is from genome assembly GCA_963942605.1 of Poecilus cupreus. Lineage (NCBI taxonomy): Eukaryota > Metazoa > Arthropoda > Insecta > Coleoptera > Carabidae > Poecilus > Poecilus cupreus. The sequence continues at coordinate 63,285 of CAWWDY010001742.1, read as the reverse complement.
ATTTGTCAGTTTGAATAGTTCAAAACAGCGTTTTTCTATGTTTTTGCAAGTTTAAAACAGCAATTTTATCGTCATTTCTCATAAATCGCCGTTTCACACGAAAAAAACATGAATTTGTCAGTTTGAATAGTTCAAAACAGCGTTTTTTTATGTTTTTGCAAGTTTAAAACAGCAATTTTATCGTCATTTCTCATAAATCGCCGTTTCGCACGAAAGAAACATGAATTTATCAGTTTGAATAGTTGAAAACAGCGTTTTTCTATGTTTTTGCAAGTTTAAAACAGCAATTTTATCGTCATTTCTCATAAATCACCGTTTCGCACGAAAGAAACATGAATTTGTAAGTTTGAATAGTTCAAAACAGCGTTTTTCTATGTTTTTGCAAGTTTAAAACAGCAATTTTATCGTCATTTCTCATAAATCGCCGTTTCGCACGAAAGAAACATGAATTTGTCAGTTTGAATAGTTCAAAACAGCGTTTTTCTATGTTTTTGCAAGTTTAAAACAGCAATTTTATCGCCATTTCTCATAAATCGCCGTTTCGCACGAAAGAAACATGAATTTGTCAGTTTGAATAGTTCAAAACAGAGTTTTTCTATGTTTTTGCAAGTTTAAAACAGCAATTTTATCGTCATATCTCATAAATCGCCGTTTCGCACGGAAAAAACATGAATTTGTCAGTTTGAATAGTTAAAAACAGCGTTTTTCAATGTTTTTGCAAGTTTAAAACAGCAATTTTATCGTGATTTCACAAAAATCCACCGTTTCGAACGTAGGAAACATGAATTTATCAGTTTGAATAGTTGAAAACAGCGTTTTTCTATGTTTTTGCAAGTTTAAAACAGCAATTTTATCGTGATTTCACAAAAATCCACCGTTTCGAACGTAAGAAACATAAATTTATCAGTTTGAATAGTTGAAAACAGCGTTTTTCTATGTTTTTGCAAGTTTAAAACAGCAATTTTATCGTCATTTCTCATATCTCGCCGTTTTACACGAAAGAAACATGAATTTGTCAGTTTGAATAGTTCAAAACAGCGTTTTTCTATGTTTTTGCAAGTTTAAAACAGCAATTTTATCGTCATTTCTCATAAATCGCCGTTTCGCACGAAAGAAACATGAATTTGTCAGTTTGAATAGTTCAAAACAGCGTTTTTCTATGTTTTTGCAAGTTTAAAACAGCAATTTTATCGTCATTTCTCATAAATCGCCGTTTCGCACGGAAGAAACATGAATTTGTCAGTTTGAATAGTTGTCAACAGCGTTTTTCAAGGTTTTTGCAAGTTTAAAACAGCAAATTTATCGTGATTTCACAAAAATCCACCGTTTCACACGAAAGAAACATGAATTTGTCAGTTTGAATAGTTCAAAACAGCGTTTTTCTATGTTTTTGCAAGTTTAAAACAGCAATTTTATCGTCATATCTCATAAATCGCCGTTTCGCACGGAAGAAACAAGAATTTGTCAGTTTGAATAGTTGAAAACAGCGTTTTTCAATGTTTTTGCAAGTTTAAAACAGCAATTTTATCGTCATTTCTCATAAATCGCCGTTTCACACGAAATAAACATGAATTTGTCAGTTTGAATAGTTCAAAACAGCGTTTTTCTATGTTTTTGCAAGTTTAAAACAGCAATTTTATCGTCATATCTCATAAATCGACGTTTCGCACGGAAAAAACATGAATTTGTCAGTTTGAATAGTTGAAAACAGCGTTTTTCAATGTTTTTGCAAGTTTAAAACAGCAATTTTATCGTGATTTTACAAAAATCCACCGTTTCGAACGTAAGAAACATGAATTTATCAGTTTGAATAGTTTAAACAGCGGTTTTCTATGTTTTTGCAAGTTTAAAACAGCAATTTTGTCGTCATTTCTCATAAATCGCCATTTCGCACGAAAGAAACATGAATTTGTCAGTTTGAATAGTTCAAAACAGCGTTTTTCTATGTTTTTGCAAGTTTAAAACAGCAATTTTATCGTCATTTCTCATAACTCGCCGTTTCACACGAAAGAAACATGAATTTGTCAGTTTGAATAGTTCAAAACAGCGTTTTTCTATGTTTTTGCAAGTTTAAAACAGCAATTTTATCGTCATTTCTCATAAATCGCCGTTTCGCACGAAAGAAACATGAATTTGTCAGTTTGAATAGTTCAAAACAGCGTTTTTCTATGTTTTTGCAAGTTTAAAACAGCAATTTTGTCGCCATTTCTCATAACTCGCCGTTTTACACGAAAGAAACATGAATTTGTCAGTTTGAATAGTTCAAAACTGCGTGTTTCTATGTTTTTGCAAGTTTAAAACAGCAATTTTATCGCCATTTCTCATAAATCGCCGTTTCGCACGAAAGAAACATGAATTTGTCAGTTTGAATAGTTCAAAACAGCGTTTTTCTATGTTTTTGCAAGTTTAAAACAGCAATATTATCGTCATATCTCATAAATCGCAGTTTCGCACGGAAGAAACATTAATTTGTCAGTTTGAATAGTTGAAAACAGCGTTTTTCAATGTTTTTGCAATTTTAAAACAGCAAATTTATCGTGATTTCACAAAAATCCACCGTTTCGAATGTAAGATACATGAATTTATCAGTTTGAATAGTTGAAAACAGCGTTTTTCTATGTTTGTGCAAGTTTAAAACAGCAATTTAGTCGCGATTTCACAAAAATCCACAGTTTCGAACGTAAGAAACATAAATTTATCAGTTTGAATAGTTGAAAACAGCGTTTTTCTATGTTTTTGCAAGTTTAAAACAGCAATTTTATCGTCATTTCTCATAAATCGCCGTTTCGCACGAAAGAAACATGAATTTGTTAGTTTGAATAGTTCAAAACAGCGTTTTTCTATGTTTTTGCAAGTTTAAAACAGCAATTTTATCGTCATTTCTCATAAATCGCCGTTTCACACGAAAGAAACATGAATTTGTCAGTTTGAATAGTTCAAAACAGCGTTTTTCTATGTTTTTGCAAGTTTAAAACAGCAATTTTATCGTCATTTCTCATAAATCGCCGTTTCGCACGAAAGAAACATGAATTTGTCAGTTTGAATAGTTCAAAACAGCGTTTTTCTATGTTTTTGCAAGTTTAAAACAGCAATTTTATCGCCATTTCTCATAAATCGCCGTTTCGCACGAAAGAAACATGAATTTGTCAGTTTGAATAGTTCAAAACAGAGTTTTTCTATGTTTTTGCAAGTTTAAAACAGCAATTTTATCGTCATATCTCATAAATCGCCGTTTCGCACTGAAAAAACATGAATTTGTCAGTTTGAATAGTTGAAAACAGCGTTTTTCAATGTTTTTGCAAGTTTAAAACAGCAATTTTATCGTGATTTCACAAAAATCCACCGTTTCGAACGTAGGAAACATGAATTTATCAGTTTGAATAGTTGAAAACAGCGTTTTTCTATGTTTTTGCAAGTTTAAAACAGCAATTTTATCGTGATTGCACAAAAATCCACCGTTTCGAACGTAAGAAACATAAATTTATCAGTTTGAATAGTTGAAAACAGCGTTTTTCTATGTTTTTGCAAGTTTAAAACAGCAATTTTATCGTCATTTCTCATAAATCGCCGTTTCGCACGAAAGAAACATGAATTTGTTAGTTTGAATAGTTTAAAACAGCGTTTTTCTATGTTTTTGCAAGTTTAAAATAGCAATTTTATCGTCATTTCTCATAAATCGCCATTTCGCACGAAAGAAACATGAATTTGTCAGTTTGAATAGTTCAAAACAGCGTTTTTCTATGTTTTTGCAAGTTTAAAACAGCAATTTTATCGACATTTCTCATAAATCGCCGTTTCGCACGAAAGAAACATGAATTTGTTAGTTTGAATAGTTCAAAACAGCGTTTTTCTATATTTTTGTAAGTTTAAAACAGCAATTTTATCGTCATTTCTCATAAATCGGCGTTTCGCACGAAAGAAACATGAATTTGTCAGTTTGAATAGTTCAAAACAGCGTTTGTCTATGTTTTTGCAAGTTTAAACCAGCAATTTTATCGTCATTTCTCATAAATCACCGTTTTGCACGAAAAAAACATGAATTTGTCAGTTTGAATAGTTCAAAACAGCGTTTTTCTATGTTTTTGCAAGTTTAAAACAGCAATTTTATCGTCATTTCTCATAACTCGCCGTTTCACACGAAAGAAACATGAATTTGTCAGTTTGAATAGTTCAAAACAGCGTTTTTCTATGTTTTTGCAAGTTTAAAACAGCAATTTTATCGTCATTTCTCATAAATCGCCGTTTCGCACGAAAGAAACATGAATTTGTCAGTTTGAATAGTTCAAAACAGCGTTTTTCTATGTTTTTGCAAGTTTAAAACAGCAATTTTATCGTCATTTCTCATAAATCGCCGTTTCGCACGGAAGAAACATGAATTTGTCAGTTTGAATAGTTGTCAACAGCGTTTTTCAAGGTTTTTGCAAGTTTAAAACAGCAAATTTATCGTGATTTCACAAAAATCCACCGTTTCGAACGTAAGAAACATGAATTTATCAGTTTGAATAGTTGAAAACAGCGTTTTTCTATGTTTTTGCAAATTTAAAACAGCAATTTTATCGTCATTTCTCATAAATCGCCGTTTCGCACGAAAGAAACATGAATTTGTTAGTTTGAATAGTTCAAAACAGCGTTTTTCTATGTTTTTGCAAGTTTAAAACAGCAATTTTATCGTCATTTCTCATAAATCGCCGTTTCACACGAAATAAACATGAATTTGTCAGTTTGAATAGTTCAAAACAGCGTTTTTCTATGTTTTTGCAAGTTTAAAACAGCAATTTTATCGTCATATCTCATAAATCGCCGTTTCGCACGGAATAAACATGAATTTGTCAGTTTGAATAGTTGAAAACAGCGTTTTTCAATGTTTCTGCAAGTTTAAAACAGCAATTTTATCGTGATTTTACAAAAATCCACCGTTTCGAACGTAAGAAACATGAATTTATCAGTTTGAATAGTTTAAACAGCGGTTTTCTATGTTTTTGCAAGTTTAAAACAGCAATTTTGTCGTCATTTCTCATAAATCGCCATTTCGCACGAAAGAAACATGAATTTGTCAGTTTGAATAGTTCAAAACAGCGTTTTTCTATGTTTTTGCAAGTTTAAAACAGCAATTTTATCGTCATTTCTCATAACTCGCCGTTTTACACGAAAGAAACATGAATTTGTCAGTTTGAATAGTTCAAAACAGCGTTTTTCTATGTTTTTGCAAGTTTAAAACAGCAATTTTATCGTCATTTCTCATAAATCGCCGTTTCGCACGAAAGAAACATGAATTTGTCAGTTTGAATAGTTCAAAACAGCGTTTTTCTATGTTTTTGCAAGTTCAAAACAGCAATTTTATCGTCATTTCTCATAAATCGCCGTTTCACACGAAAGAAACATGAATTTGTCAGTATGAATAGTTCAAAACAGCGTTTTTCTATGTTTTTGCAAGTTTAAAACAGCAATTTTATCGTCATTTCTCATAAATCGCCGTTTCGCACGGAAGAAACATGAATTTGTCAGTTTGAATAGTTGAAAACAGCGTTTTTCAAGGTTTTTGCAAGTTTAAAACAGCAATTTTATCGTGATTTCACAAAAATCCACCGTTTCGAACGTAAGAAACATGAATTTATCAGTTTGAATAGTTGAAAACAGCGTTTTTCTATGTTTTTGCAAGTTTAAAACAGCAATTTTATCGTCATTTCTCATAAATCGCCGTTTCACACGAAAGAAACATGAAATTGTCAGTTTGAATAGTTCAAAACAGCGTTTTTCTATGTTTTTGCAAGTTTAAAACAGCAATTTTATCGTCATTTCTCATAAATTGCCGTTTCGCACGGAAGAAACATGAATTTGTCAGTTTGAATAGTTGAAAACAGCGTTTTTCAAGGTTTTTGCAAGTTTAAAACAGCAATTTTATCGTGATTTCACAAAAATCCACCGTTTCGAACGTAAGAAACATGAATTTATCAGTTTGAATAGTTGAAAACAGCGATTTTCTATGTTTTTGCAAGTTTAAAACAGCAATTTTATCGTCATTTCTCATAAATCACCGTTTCGCACGAAAGAAACATGAATTTGTCAGTTTGAATAGTTCAAAACAGCGTTTTTCTATGTTTTTGCAAGTTTAAAAGAGCAATTTTATCGTCATTTCTCATAACTCGCCGTTTCACACGAAAGAAACATGAATTTGTCAGTTTGAATAGTTCAAAACAGCGTGTTTCTATGTTTTTGCAAGTTTAAAACAGCAATTTTATCGCCATTTCTCATAAATCGCCGTTTCGCACGAAAGAAACATGAATTTGTCAGTTTGAATAGTTCAAAACAGCGTTTTTCTATGTTTTTGCAAGTTTAAAACAGCAATATTATCGTCATATCTCATAAATCGCCGTTTCGCACGGAAGAAACATGAATTTGTCAGTTTGAATAGTTGAAAACAGCGTTTTTCAATGTTTTTGCAATTTTAAAACAGCAATTTTATCGTGATTTCACAAAAATCCACCATTTCGAACGTAAGATACATGAATTTATCAGTTTGAATAGTTGAAAACAGCGTTTTTCTATGTTTGTGCAAGTTTAAAACAGCAATTTAGTCGCGATTTCACAAAAATCCACCGTTTCGAACGTAAGAAACATAATTTTATCAGTTTGAATAGTTCAAAACAGCGTTTTTCTATGTTTTTGCAAGTTTAAAACAGCAATTTTATCGTCATTTCTCATAAATCGCCGTTTCACACGAAAGAAACATGAAATTGTCAGTTTGAATAGTTCAAAACAGCGTTTTTCTATGTTTTTGCAAGTTTAAAACAGCAATTTTATCGTCATTTCTCATAAATTGCCGTTTCGCACGGAAGAAACATGAATTTGTCAGTTTGAATAGTTGAAAACAGCGTTTTTCAAGGTTTTTGCAAGTTTAAAACAGCAATTTTATCGTGATTTCACAAAAATCCACCGTTTCGAACGTAAGAAACATGAATTTATCAGTTTGAATAGTTGAAAACAGCGATTTTCTATGTTTTTGCAAGTTTAAAACAGCAATTTTATCGTCATTTCTCATAAATCACCGTTTTGCACGAAAGAAACATGAATTTGTCAGTTTGAATAGTTCAAAACAGCGTTTTTCTATGTTTTTGCAAGTTTAAAAGAGCAATTTTATCGTCATTTCTCATAACTCGCCGTTTCACACGAAAGAAACATGAATTTGTCAGTTTGAATAGTTCAAAACAGCGTGTTTCTATGTTTTTGCAAGTTTAAAACAGCAATTTTATCGCCATTTCTCATAAATCGCCGTTTCGCACGAAAGAAACATGAATTTGTCAGTTTGAATAGTTCAAAACAGCGTTTTTCTATGTTTTTGCAAGTTTAAAACAGCAATATTATCGTCATATCTCATAAATCGCCGTTTCGCACGGAAGAAACATGAATTTGTCAGTTTGAATAGTTGAAAACAGCGTTTTTCAATGTTTTTGCAATTTTAAAACAGCAATTTTATCGTGATTTCACAAAAATCCACCGTTTCGAACGTAAGATACATGAATTTATCAGTTTGAATAGTTGAAAACAGCGTTTTTCTATGTTTGTGCAAGTTTAAAACAGCAATTTAGTCGCGATTTCACAAAAATCCACCGTTTCGAACGTAAGAAACATAATTTTATCAGTTTGAATAGTTGAAAACAGCGTTTTTCTATGTTTTTGCAAGTTTAAAACAGCAATTTTATCGTCATTTCTCATAAATCGCCGTTTCGCACGAAAGAAACATGAATTTGTTAGTTTGAATAGTTCAAAACAGCGTTTTTCTATGTTTTTGCAAGTTTAAAACAGCAATTTTATCGTCATTTCTCATAAATCGCCGTTTCACACGAAATAAACATGAATTTGTCAGTTTGAATAGTTGAAAACAGCCTTTTTCAATGTTTTTGCAAGTTTAAAACAGCAATTTTATCGTGATTTTACAAAAATCCACCGTTTCGAACGTAAGAAACATGAATTTATCAATTTGAATAGTTTAAACAGCGTTTTTCTATGTTTTTGCAAGTTTAAAACAGCAATTTTATCGTCATTTCTCATAACTCGCCGTTTTACACGAAAGAAACATGAATTTGTCAGTTTGAATAGTTCAAAACAGCGTTTTTCTATGTTTTTGCAAGTTTAAAACAGCAATTTTATCGTCATTTCTCATAAATCGCCGTTTCGCACGAAAGAAACATGAATTTGTCAGTTTGAATAGTTCAAAACAGCGTTTTTCTATGTTTTTGCAAGTTCAAAACAGCAATTTTATCGTCATTTCTCATAAATCGCCGTTTCACACGAAAGAAACATGAATTTGTCAGTTTGAATAGTTCAAAACAGCGTTTTTCTATGTTTTTGCAAGTTTAAAACAGCAATTTTATCGTCATTTCTCATAAATCGCCGTTTCGCACGGAAGAAACATGAATTTGTTAGTTTGAATAGTTGAAAACAGCGTTTTTCAAGGTTTTTGCAAGTTTAAAACAGCAATTTTATCGTGATTTCACAAAAATCCACCGTTTCGAACGTAAGAAACATGAATTTATCAGTTTGAATAGTTGAAAACAGCGTTTTTCTATGTTTTTGCAAGTTTAAAACAGCAATTTTATCGTCATTTCTCATAAATCACCGTTTCGCACGAAAGAAACATGAATTTGTCAGTTTGAATAGTTCAAAACAGCGTTTTTCTATGTTTTTGCAAGTTTAAAACAGCAATTTTATCGTCATTTCTTATAAATCGCCGTTTCGCACGAAAGAAACATGAATTTGTCAGTTTGAATAGTTAAAAACAGCGTTTTTCTATGTTTTTGCAAGTTTAAAACAGCAATTTTATCGTCATTTCTCATAAATCGCCGTTTCACACGAAAGAAACATGAAATTGTCAGTTTGAATAGTTCAAAACAGCGTTTTTCTATGTTTTTGCAAGTTTAAAACAGCAATTTTATCGTCATATCTCATAAATCGCCGTTTCGCACGGAAGAAACATGAATTTGTCAGTTTGAATAGTTGAAAACAGCGTTTTTCAAGGTTTTTGCAAGTTTAAAACAGCAATTTTATCGTGATTTCACAAAAATCCACCGTTTCGAACGTAAGAAACATGAATTTATCAGTTTGAATAGTTGAAAACAGCGATTTTCTATGTTTTTGCAAGTTTAAAACAGCAATTTTATCGTCATTTCTCATAAATCACCGTTTCGCACGAAAGAAACATGAATTTGTCAGTTTGAATAGTTCAAAACAGCGTTTTTCTATGTTTTTGCAAGTTTAAAAGAGCAATTTTATCGTCATTTCTCATAACTCGCCGTTTCACACGAAAGAAACATGAATTTGTCAGTTTGAATAGTTCAAAACAGCGTGTTTCTATGTTTTTGCAAGTTTAAAACAGCAATTTTATCGCCATTTCTCATAAATCGCCGTTTCGCACGAAAGAAACATGAATTTGTCAGTTTGAATAGTTCAAAACAGCGTTTTTCTATGTTTTTGCAAGTTTAAAACAGCAATATTATCGTCATATCTCATAAATCGCCGTTTCGCACGGAAGAAACATGAATTTGTCAAATTGAATAGTTGAAAACAGCGTTTTTCAATGTTTTTGCAATTTTAAAACAGCAATTTTATCGTGATTTCACAAAAATCCACCGTTTCGAACGTAAGATACATGAATTTATCAGTTTGAATAGTTGAAAACAGCGTTTTTCTATGTTTGTGCAAGTTTAAAACAGCAATTTAGTCGCGATTTCACAAAAATCCACCGTTTCGAACGTAAGAAACATAATTTTATCAGTTTGAATAGTTGAAAACAGCGTTTTTCTATGTTTTTGCAAGTTTAAAACAGCAATTTTATCGTCATTTCTCATAAATCGCCGTTTCGCACGAAAGAAACATGAATTTGTTAGTTTGAATAGTTCAAAACAGCGTTTTTCTATGTTTTTGCAAGTTTAAAACAGCAATTTTATCGTCATTTCTCATAAATCGCCGTTTCACACGAAATAAACATGAATTTGTCAGTTTGAATAGTTGAAAACAGCCTTTTTTAATGTTTTTGCAAGTTTAAAACAGCAATTTTATCGTGATTTTACAAAAATCCACCGTTTCGAACGTAAGAAACATGAATTTATCAATTTGAATAGTTTAAACAGCGTTTTTCTATGTTTTTGCAAGTTTAAAACAGCAATTTTGTCGTCATTTCCCATAAATCGCCATTTCGCACGAAAGAAACATGAATTTGTCAGTTTGAATAGTTCAAAACAGCGTTTTTCTATGTTTTTGCAAGTTTAAAACAGCAATTTTATCATCATTTCACATAAATCGCCGTTTCGCACGAAAGAAACATGAATTTGTTAGTTTGAATAGTTCAAAACAGCGTTTTTCTATGTTTTTGCAAGTTTAAAACAGCAATTTTATCGTCATTTCTCATAAATCGGCGTTTCGCACGAAACAAACATGAATTTGTCAGTTTGAATAGTTCAAAACAGCGTTTTTCTATGTTTTTGCAAGTTTAAACCAGCAATTTTATCGTCATTTCTCATAAATCACCGTTTCGCACGAAAGAAACATGAATTTGTCAGTTTGAATAGTTCAAAAAAGCGTTTTTCTATGTTTTTGCAAGTTTAAAACAGCAATTTTATCGTCATTTCTCATAACTCGCCGTTTCACACGAAAGAAACATGAATTTGTCAGTTTGAATAGTTCAAAACAGCGTTTTTCTATGTTTTTGCAAGTTTAAAACAGCAATTTTATCGTCATTTCTCATAAATCGCCATTTCTCACGAAAGAAACATGAATTTGTCAGTTTGAATAGTTCAATACAGCGTTTTCCTAAGTTCTTGCAAGTTTAAAACAGCAATTTTATCGTCATTTCTCATAAATCGCCGTTTCACACGAAAGAAACATGAATTTGTCAGTTTGAATAATTCAAAACAGCGTTTTTCAATGTTTTTGCAATTTTAAAACAGCAATTTTATCGTGATTTCACAAAAATCCACCGTTTCGAACGTAAGAAACATGAATTTATCAGTTTGAATAGTTGAAAACAGCGTTTTTGTATGTTTGTGCAAGTTTAAAACAGCAATTTTATCGTGATTTCACAAAAATCCACCGTTTCGAACGTAAGAAACATGAATTTATCAGTTTGAATAGTTGAAAACAGCGTTTTTCTATGTTTTTGCAAGTTTAAAACAGCAATTTTATCGTCATTTCTCATAAATCACCGTTTCGCACGAAAGAAACATGAATTTGTCAGTTTGAATAGTTCAAAACAGCGTTTTTCTATGTTTATGCAAGTTTAAAACAGCAATTTTATCGTCATTTCTCATAACTCGCCGTTTCACACGAAAGAAACATGAATTTGTCAGTTTGAATAGTTCAAAACAGCGTTTTTCTATGTTTTGCAAGTTTAAAACAGCAATTTTATCGTCATATCTCATAAATCGCCGTTTCGCACGGAAGAAACATGAATTTGTCAGTTTGAATAGTTGAAAACAGCGTTTTTCAATGTTTTTGCAAGTTTAAAACAACAATTTTATCGTCATTTCTCATAAATCGCCGTTTCACACGAAATAAACATGAATTTGTCAGTTTGAATAGTTCAAAACAGCGTTTTTCTATGTTTTTGCAAGTTTAAAACAGCAATTTTATCGTCATATCTCATAAATCGCCGTTTCGCACGGAATAAACATGAATTTGTCAGTTTGAATAGTTGAAAACAGCGTTTTTCAATGTTTTTGCAAGTTTAAAACAGCAATTTTATCGTGATTTTACAAAAATCCACCGTTTCGAACGTAAGAAACATGAATTTATCAGTTTGAATAGTTTAAACAGCGGTTTTCTATGTTTTTGCAAGTTTAAAACAGCAATTTTATCGTGATTTCACTAAAATCCACCGTTTCGAACGTAAGAAACATGAATTTATCAGTTTGAATAGTTGAAAATAGCGTTTTTCTATGTTTTTGCAAGTTTAAAACAGCAATTTTATCGTCATTTCTCATAAATCACCGTTTCGCACGAAAGAAACATGAATTTGTCAGTTTGAATAGTTCAAAACAGCGTTTTTCTATGTTTTTGCAAGTTTAAAACAGCAATTTTATCGTCATTTCTCTTAACTCGCCGTTTCACACGAAAGAAACATGAATTTGTCAGTTTGAATAGTTCAAAACAGCGTGTTTCTATGTATTTGCAAGTTTAAAACAGCAATTTTATCGCCATTTCTCATAAATCGCCGTTTCGCACGAAAGAAACATGAATTTGTCAGTTTGAATAGTTCAAAACAGCGTTTTTCTATGTTTTTGCAAGTTTAAAACAGCAATTTTATCGTCATTTCTCATAAATCGCCGTTTCGCACGAAAGAAACATGAATTTGTCAGTTTGAATAGTTCAAAACAGCGTTTTTCTATGTTTTTGCAAGTTTAAAACAGCAATTTTATCGTCATTTCTCATAAATCGCCGTTTCACACGAAAGAAACATGAATTTGTCAGTTTAAATAGTTCAAAACAGCGTTTTTCTATGTTTTTGCAAGTTTAAAACAGCAATTTTATCGTCATATCTCATAAATCGCCGTTTCGCACGGAATAAACATGAATTTGTCAGTTTGAATAGTTGAAAACAGCGTTTTTCAATGTTTTTGCAAGTTTAAAACAGCAATTTTATCGTGATTTTACAAAAATCCACCGTTTCGAACGTAAGAAACATGAATTTATCAGTTTGAATAGTTTAAACAGCGTTTTTCTATGTTTTTGCAAGTTTAAAACAGCAATTTTATCGTCATTTCTCATAACTCGCCGTTTCACACGAAAGAAACATGAATTTGTCAGTTTGAATAGTTCAAAACAGCGTTTTTCTATGTTTTTGCAAGTTTAAAACAGCAATTTTATCGTCATTTCTCATAACTCGCCGTTTCACACGAAAGAAACATGAATTTGTCAGTTTGAATAGTTCAAAACAGCGTGTTTCTATGTTTTTGCAAGTTTAAAACAGCAATTTTATCGCCATTTCTCATAAATCGCCGTTTCGCACGAAAGAAACATGAATTTGTCAGTTTGAATAGTTCAAAACAGCGTTTTTCTATGTTTTTGCAAATTTAAAACAGCAATATTATCGTCATATCTCATAAATCGCCGTTTCGCACGGAAGAAACATGAATTTGTCAGTTTGAATAGTTGAAAACAGCGTTTTTCAATGTTTTTGCAATTTTAAAACAGCAATTTTATCGTGATTTCACAAAAATCCACCGTTTCGAACGTAAGATACATGAATTTATCAGTTTGAATAGTTGAAAACAGCGTTTTTCTATGTTTTTGCAAGTTTAAAACAGCAATTTTATCGTCATTTCTCATAAATCGCCGTTTCGCACAAAAGAAACATGAATTTGTCAGTTTGAATAGTTCAAAACAGCGTTTTTCTATGTTTTTGCAAGTTTAAAACAGCAATTTTATCGTCATTTCTCATAAATCGCCGTTTCACACGAAATAAACATGAATTTGTCAGTTTGAATAGTTGAAAACAGCCTTTTTCAATGTTTTTGCAAGTTTAAAACAGCAATTTTATCGTGATTTTACAAAAATCCACCGTTTCGAACGTAAGAAACATGAATTTATCAATTTGAATAGTTTAAACAGCGTTTTTCTATGTTTTTGCAAGTTTAAAACAGCAATTTTGTCGTCATTTCCCATAAATCGCCATTTCGCACGAAAGAAACATGAATTTGTCAGTTTGAATAGTTCAAAACAGCGTTTTTCTATGTTTTTGCAAGTTTAAAACAGCAATTTTATCATCATTTCACATAAATCGCCGTTTCGCACGAAAGAAACATGAATTTGTTAGTTTGAATAGTTCAAAACAGCGTTTTTCTATGTTTTTGCAAGTTTAAAACAGCAATTTTATCGTCATTTCTCATAAATCGCCGTTTCGCACGAAAGAAACATGAATTTGTCAGTTTGAATAGTTCAAAACAGCGTTTTTCTATGTTTTTGCAAGTTTAAACCAGCAATTTTATCGTCATTTCTCATAAATCACCGTTTCGCACGAAAGAAACATGAATTTGTCAGTTTGAATAGTTCAAAACAGCGTTTTTCTATGTTTTTGCAAGTTTAAAACAGCAATTTTATCGTCATTTCTCATAACTCGCCGTTTCACACGAAAGAAACATGAATTTGTCAGTTTGAATAGTTCAAAACAGCGTTTTTCTATGTTTTTGCAAGTTTAAAACAGCAATTTTATCGTCATTTCTCATAAATCGCCATTTCTCACGAAAGAAACATGAATTTGTCAGTTTGAATAGTTCAATACAGCGTTTTCCTAAGTTCTTGCAAGTTTAAAACAGCAATTTTATCGTCATTTCTCATAAATCGCCGTTTCACACGAAAGAAACATGAATTTGTCAGTTTGAATAATTCAAAACAGCGTTTTTCAATGTTTTTGCAATTTTAAAACAGCAATTTTATCGTGATTTCACAAAAATCCACCGTTTCGAACGTAAGAAACATGAATTTATCAGTTTGAATAGTTGAAAACAGCGTTTTTTGTATGTTTGTGCAAGTTTAAAACAGCAATTTTATCGTGATTTCACAAAAATCCACCGTTTCGAACGTAAGAAACATGAATTTATCAGTTTGAATAGTTGAAAACAGCGTTTTTCTATGTTTTTGCAAGTTTAAAACAGCAATTTTATCGTCATTTCTCATAAATCACCGTTTCGCACGAAAGAAACATGAATTTGTCAGTTTGAATAGTTCAAAACAGCGTTTTTCTATGTTTATGCAAGTTTAAAACAGCAATTTTATCGTCATTTCTCATAACTCGCCGTTTCACACGAAAGAAACATGAATTTGTCAGTTTGAATAGTTCAAAACAGCGTTTTTCTATGTTTTGCAAGTTTAAAACAGCAATTTTATCGTCATATCTCATAAATCGCCGTTTCGCACGGAAGAAACATGAATTTGTCAGTTTGAATAGTTGAAAACAGCGTTTTTCAATGTTTTTGCAAGTTTAAAACAACAATTTTATCGTCATTTCTCATAAATCGCCGTTTCACACGAAATAAACATGAATTTGTCAGTTTGAATAGTTCAAAACAGCGTTTTTCTATGTTTTTGCAAGTTTAAAACAGCAATTTTATCGTCATATCTCATAAATCGCCGTTTCGCACGGAATAAACATGAATTTGTCAGTTTGAATAGTTGAAAACAGCGTTTTTCAATGTTTTTGCAAGTTTAAAACAGCAATTTTATCGTGATTTTACAAAAATCCACCGTTTCGAACGTAAGAAACATGAATTTATCAGTTTGAATAGTTTAAACAGCGGTTTTCTATGTTTTTGCAAGTTTAAAACAGCAATTTTATCGTGATTTCACTAAAATCCACCGTTTCGAACGTAAGAAACATGAATTTATCAGTTTGAATAGTTGAAAATAGCGTTTTTCTATGTTTTTGCAAGTTTAAAACAGCAATTTTATCGTCATTTCTCATAAATCACCGTTTCGCACGAAAGAAACATGAATTTGTCAGTTTGAATAGTTCAAAACAGCGTTTTTCTATGTTTTTGCAAGTTTAAAACAGCAATTTTATCGTCATTTCTCTTAACTCGCCGTTTCACACGAAAGAAACATGAATTTGTCAGTTTGAATAGTTCAAAACAGCGTGTTTCTATGTATTTGCAAGTTTAAAACAGCAATTTTATCGCCATTTCTCATAAATCGCCGTTTCGCACGAAAGAAACATGAATTTGTCAGTTTGAATAGTTCAAAACAGCGTTTTTCTATGTTTTTGCAAGTTTAAAACAGCAATTTTATCGTCATTTCTCATAAATCGCCGTTTCGCACGAAAGAAACATGAATTTGTCAGTTTGAATAGTTCAAAACAGCGTTTTTCTATGTTTTTGCAAGTTTAAAACAGCAATTTTATCGTCATTTCTCATAAATCGCCGTTTCACACGAAAGAAACATGAATTTGTCAGTTTAAATAGTTCAAAACAGCGTTTTTCTATGTTTTTGCAAGTTTAAAACAGCAATTTTATCGTCATATCTCATAAATCGCCGTTTCGCACGGAATAAACATGAATTTGTCATTTGAATAGTTGAAAACAGCGTTTTTCAATGTTTTTGCAAGTTTAAAACAGCAATTTTATCGTGATTTTACAAAAATCCACCGTTTCGAACGTAAGAAACATGAATTTATCAGTTTGAATAGTTTAAACAGCGTTTTTCTATGTTTTTGCAAGTTTAAAACAGCAATTTTATCGTCATTTCTCATAACTCGCCGTTTCACACGAAAGAAACATGAATTTGTCAGTTTGAATAGTTCAAAACAGCGTTTTTCTATGTTTTTGCAAGTTTAAAACAGCAATTTTATCGTCATTTCTCATAACTCGCCGTTTCACACGAAAGAAACATGAATTTGTCAGTTTGAATAGTTCAAAACAGCGTGTTTCTATGTTTTTGCAAGTTTAAAACAGCAATTTTATCGCCATTTCTCATAAATCGCCGTTTCGCACGAAAGAAACATGAATTTGTCAGTTTGAATAGTTCAAAACAGCGTTTTTCTATGTTTTTGCAAATTTAAAACAGCAATATTATCGTCATATCTCATAAATCGCCGTTTCGCACGGAAGAAACATGAATTTGTCAGTTTGAATAGTTGAAAACAGCGTTTTTCAATGTTTTTGCAATTTTAAAACAGCAATTTTATCGTGATTTCACAAAAATCCACCGTTTCGAACGTAAGATACATGAATTTATCAGTTTGAATAGTTGAAAACAGCGTTTTTCTATGTTTGTGCAAGTTTAAAACAGCAATTTAGTCGCGATTTCACAAAAATCCACCGTTTCGAACGTAAGAAACATAAATTTATCAGTTTGAATAGTTGAAAACAGCGTTTTTCTATGTTTTTGCAAGTTTAAAACAGCAATTTTATCGTCATTTCTCATAAATCGCCGTTTCGCACGAAAGAAACATGAATTTGTTAGTTTGAATAGTTCAAAACAGCGTTTTTCTATGTTTTTGCAAGTTTAAAACAGCAATTTTATCGTCATTTCTCATAAATCGCCGTTTCACACGAAATAAACATGAATTTGTCAGTTTGAATAGTTGAAAACAGCCTTTTTCAATGTTTTTGCAAGTTTAAAACAGCAATTTTATCGTGATTTTACAAAAATCCACCGTTTCGAACGTAAGAAACATGAATTTATCAATTTGAATAGTTTAAACAGCGTTTTTCTATGTTTTTGCAAGTTTAAAACAGCAATTTTATCATCATTTCTCATAAATCGCCGTTTCGCACGAAAGAAACATGAATTTGTTAGTTTGAATAGTTTAAAACAGCGTTTTTCTATGTTTTTGCAAGTTTAAAACAGCAATTTTATCGTCATTTCTCATAAATCGGCGTTTCGCACGAAAGAAACATGAATTTGTCAGTTTGAATAGTTCAAAACAGCGTTTTTCTATGTTTTTGCAAGTTTAAACCAGCAATTTTATCGTCATTTCTCATAAATCACCGTTTCGCACGAAAGAAACATGAATTTGTCAGTTTGAATAGTTCAAAACAGCGTTTTTCTATGTTTTTGCAAGTTTAAAACAGCAATTTTATCGTCATTTCTCATAACTCGCCGTTTCACACGAAAGAAACATGAATTTGTCAGTTTGAATAGTTCAAAACAGCGTTTTTCTATGTTTTTGCAAGTTTAAAACAGCAATTTTATCGTCATTTCTCATAACTCGCCGTTTCACACGAAAGAAACATGAATTTGTCAGTTTGAATAGTTCAAAACAGCGTGTTTCTATGTTTTTGCAAGTTTAAAACAGCAATTTTATCGCCATTTCTCATAAATCGCCGTTTCGCACGAAAGAAACATGAATTTGTCAGTTTGAATAGTTCAAAACAGCGTTTTTCTATGTTTTTGCAAATTTAAAACAGCAATATTATCGTCATATCTCATAAATCGCCGTTTCGCACGGAAGAAACATGAATTTGTCAGTTTGAATAGTTGAAAACAGCGTTTTTCAATGTTTTTGCAATTTTAAAACAGCAATTTTATCGTGATTTCACAAAAATCCACCGTTTCGAACGTAAGATACATGAATTTATCAGTTTGAATAGTTGAAAACAGCGTTTTTCTATGTTTGTGCAAGTTTAAAACAGCAATTTAGTCGCGATTTCACAAAAATCCACCGTTTCGAACTTAAGAAACATAAATTTATCAGTTTGAATAGTTGAAAACAGCGTTTTTCTATGTTTTTGCAAGTTTAAAACAGCAATTTTATCGTCATTTCTCATAAATCGCCGTTTCGCACGAAAGAAACATGAATTTGTTAGTTTGAATAGTTCAAAACAGCGTTTTTCTATGTTTTTGCAAGTTTAAAACAGCAATTTTATCGTCATTTCTCATAAATCGCCGTTTCACACGAAATAAACATGAATTTGTCAGTTTGAATAGTTGAAAACAGCCTTTTTCAATGTTTTTGCAAGTTTAAAACAGCAATTTTATCGTGATTTTACAAAAATCCACCGTTTCGAACGTAAGAAACATGAATTTATCAATTTGAATAGTTTAAACAGCGTTTTTCTATGTTTTTGCAAGTTTAAAACAGCAATTTTGTCGTCATTTCCCATAAATCGCCATTTCGCACGAAAGAAACATGAATTTGTCAGTTTGAATAGTTCAAAACAGCGTTTTTCTATGTTTTTGCAAGTTTAAAACAGCAATTTTATCATCATTTCTCATAAATCGCCGTTTCGCACGAAAGAAACATGAATTTGTTAGTTTGAATAGTTCAAAACAGCGTTTTTCTATGTTTTTGCAAGTTTAAAACAGCAATTTTATCGTCATTTCTCATAAATCGGCGTTTCGCACGAAAGAAACATGAATTTGTCAGTTTGAATAGTTCAAAACAGCGTTTTTCTATGTTTTTGCAAGTTTAAACCAGCAATTTTATCGTCATTTCTCATAAATCACCGTTTCGCACGAAAGAAACATGAATTTGTCAGTTTGAATAGTTCAAAACAGCGTTTTTCTATGTTTTTGCAAGTTTAAAACAGCAATTTTATCGTCATTTCTCATAACTCGCCGTTTCACACGAAAGAAACATGAATTTGTCAGTTTGAATAGTTCAAAACAGCGTTTTTCTATGTTTTTGCAAGTTTAAAACAGCAATTTTATCGTCATTTCTCATAAATCGCCATTTCTCACGAAAGAAACATAAATTTGTCAGTTTGAATAGTTCAATACAGCGTTTTCCTAAGTTCTTGCAAGTTTAAAACAGCAATTTTATCGTCATTTCTCATAAATCGCCGTTTCACACGAAATAAACATGAATTTGTCAGTTTGAATAGTTGAAAACAGCCTTTTTCAATGTTTTTGCAAGTTTAAAACAGCAATTTTATCGTGATTTTACAAAAATCCACCGTTTCGAACGTAAGAAACATGAATTTATCAATTTGAATAGTTTAAACAGCGTTTTTCTATGTTTTTGCAAGTTTAAAACAGCAATTTTGTCGTCATTTCCCATAAATCGCCATTTCGCACGAAAGAAACATGAATTTGTCAGTTTGAATAGTTCAAAACAGCGTTTTTCTATGTTTTTGCAAGTTTAAAACAGCAATTTTATCATCATTTCTCATAAATCGCCGTTTCGCACGAAAGAAACATGAATTTGTTAGTTTGAATAGTTCAAAACAGCGTTTTTCTATGTTTTTGCAAGTTTAAAACAGCAATTTTATCGTCATTTCTCATAAATCGGCGTTTCGCACGAAAGAAACATGAATTTGTCAGTTTGAATAGTTCAAAACAGCGTTTTTCTATGTTTTTGCAAGTTTAAACCAGCAATTTTATCGTCATTTCTCATAAATCACCGTTTCGCACGAAAGAAACATGAATTTGTCAGTTTGAATAGTTCAAAACAGCGTTTTTCTATGTTTTTGCAAGTTTAAAACAGCAATTTTATCGTCATTTCTCATAACTCGCCGTTTCACACGAAAGAAACATGAATTTGTCAGTTTGAATAGTTCAAAACAGCGTTTTTCTATGTTTTTGCAAGTTTAAAACAGCAATTTTATCGTCATTTCTCATAAATCGCCATTTCTCACGAAAGAAACATGAATTTGTCAGTTTGAATAGTTCAATACAGCGTTTTCCTAAGTTCTTGCAAGTTTAAAACAGCAATTTTATCGTCATTTCTCATAAATCGCCGTTTCACACGAAAGAAACATGAATTTGTCAGTTTGAATAATTCAAAACAGCGTTTTTCAATGTTTTTGCAATTTTAAAACAGCAATTTTATCGTGATTTCACAAAAATCCACCGTTTCGAACGTAAGAAACATGAATTTATCAGTTTGAATAGTTGAAAACAGCGTTTTTGTATGTTTGTGCAAGTTTAAAACAGCAATTTTATCGTGATTTCACAAAAATCCACCGTTTCGAACGTAAGAAACATGAATTTATCAGTTTGAATAGTTGAAAACAGCGTTTTTCTATGTTTTTGCAAGTTTAAAACAGCAATTTTATCGTCATTTCTCATAAATCACCGTTTCGCACGAAAGAAACATGAATTTGTCAGTTTGAATAGTTCAAAACAGCGTTTTTCTATGTTTTTGCAAGTTTAAAACAGCAATTTTATCGTCATTTCTCATAACTCGCCGTTTCACACGAAAGAAACATGAATTTGTCAGTTTGAATAGTTCAAAACAGCGTTTTTCTATGTTTTTGCAAGTTTAAAACAGCAATTTTATCGTCATATCTCATAAATCGCCGTTTCGCACGGAAGAAACATGAATTTGTCAGTTTGAATAGTTGAAAACAGCGTTTTTCAATGTTTTTGCAAGTTTAAAACAGCAATTTTATCGTCATTTCTCATAAATCGCCGTTTCACACGAAATAAACATGAATTTGTCAGTTTGAATAGTTCAAAACAGCGTTTTTCTATGTTTTTGCAAGTTTAAAACAGCAATTTTATCGTCATATCTCATAAATCGACGTTTCGCACGGAAAAAACATGAATTTGTCAGTTTGAATAGTTGAAAACAGCGTTTTTCAATGTTTTTGCAAGTTTAAAACAGCAATTTTATCGTCATTTCTCATAAATCGCCGTTTCACACGAAATAAACATGAATTTGTCAGTTTGAATAGTTCAAAACAGCGTTTTTCTATGTTTTTGCAAGTTTAAAACAGCAATTTTATCGTCATATCTCATAAATCGCCGTTTCGCACGGAATAAACATGAATTTGTCAGTTTGAATAGTTGAAAACAGCGTTTTTCAATGTTTTTGCAAGTTTAAAACAGCAATTTTATCGTGATTTTACAAAAATCCACCGTTTCGAACGTAAGAAACATGAATTTATCAGTTTGAATAGTTTAAACAGCGGTTTTCTATGTTTTTGCAAGTTTAAAACAGCAATTTTGTCGTCATTTCTCATAAATCGCCATTTCGCACGAAAGAAACATGAATTTGTCAGTTTGAATAGTTCAAAACAGCGTTTTTCTATGTTTTTGCAAGTTTAAAACAGCAATTTTATCGTCATTTCTCATAACTCGCCGTTTCACACGAAAGAAACATGAATTTGTCAGTTTGAATAGTTCAAAACAGCGTTTTTCTATGTTTTTGCAAGTTTAAAACAGCAATTTTATCGTCATTTCTCATAAATCGCCGTTTCGCACGAAAGAAACATGAATTTGTCAGTTTGAATAGTTCAAAACAGCGTTTTTCTATGTTTTTGCAAGTTTAAAACAGCAATTTTGTCGCCATTTCTCATAACTCGCCGTTTTACACGAAAGAAACATGAATTTGTCAGTTTGAATAGTTCAAAACTGCGTGTTTCTATGTTTTTGCAAGTTTAAAACAGCAATTTTATCGCCATTTCTCATAAATCGCCGTTTCGCACGAAAGAAACATGAATTTGTCAGTTTGAATAGTTCAAAACAGCGTTTTTCTATGTTTTTGCAAGTTTAAAACAGCAATATTATCGTCATATCTCATAAATCGCAGTTTCGCACGGAAGAAACATTAATTTGTCAGTTTGAATAGTTGAAAACAGCGTTTTTCAATGTTTTTGCAATTTTAAAACAGCAAATTTATCGTGATTTCACAAAAATCCACCGTTTCGAATGTAAGATACATGAATTTATTAGTTTGAATAGTTGAAAACAGCGTTTTTCTATGTTTGTGCAAGTTTAAAACAGCAATTTAGTCGCGATTTCACAAAAATCCACAGTTTCGAACGTAAGAAACATAAATTTATCAGTTTGAATAGTTGAAAACAGCGTTTTTCTATGTTTTTGCAAGTTTAAAACAGCAATTTTATCGTCATTTCTCATAAATCGCCGTTTCGCACGAAAGAAACATGAATTTGTTAGTTTGAATAGTTCAAAACAGCGTTTTTCTATGTTTTTGCAAGTTTAAAACAGCAATTTTATCGTCATTTCTCATAAATCGCCGTTTCACACGAAAGAAACATGAATTTGTCAGTTTGAATAGTTCAAAACAGCGTTTTTCTATGTTTTTGCAAGTTTAAAACAGCAATTTTATCGTCATTTCTCATAAATCGCCGTTTCGCACGAAAGAAACATGAATTTGTCAGTTTGAATAGTTCAAAACAGCGTTTTTCTATGTTTTTGCAAGTTTAAAACAGCAATTTTATCGCCATTTCTCATAAATCGCCGTTTCGCACGAAAGAAACATGAATTTGTCAGTTTGAATAGTTCAAAACAGAGTTTTTCTATGTTTTTGCAAGTTTAAAACAGCAATTTTATCGTCATATCTCATAAATCGCCGTTTCGCACTGAAAAAACATGAATTTGTCAGTTTGAATAGTTGAAAACAGCGTTTTTCAATGTTTTTGCAAGTTTAAAACAGCAATTTTATCGTGATTTCACAAAAATCCACCGTTTCGAACGTAGGAAACATGAATTTATCAGTTTGAATAGTTGAAAACAGCGTTTTTCTATGTTTTTGCAAGTTTAAAACAGCAATTTTATCGTGATTGCACAAAAATCCACCGTTTCGAACGTAAGAAACATAAATTTATCAGTTTGAATAGTTGAAAACAGCGTTTTTCTATGTTTTTGCAAGTTTAAAACAGCAATTTTATCGTCATTTCTCATAAATCGCCGTTTCGCACGAAAGAAACATGAATTTGTTAGTTTGAATAGTTTAAAACAGCGTTTTTCTATGTTTTTGCAAGTTTAAAATAGCAATTTTATCGTCATTTCTCATAAATCGCCATTTCGCACGAAAGAAACATGAATTTGTCAGTTTGAATAGTTCAAAACAGCGTTTTTCTATGTTTTTGCAAGTTTAAAACAGCAATTTTATCGACATTTCTCATAAATCGCCGTTTCGCACGAAAGAAACATGAATTTGTTAGTTTAAATAGTTCAAAACAGCGTTTTTCTATATTTTTGTAAGTTTAAAACAGCAATTTTATCGTCATTTCTCATAAATCGGCGTTTCGCACGAAAGAAACATGAATTTGTCAGTTTGAATAGTTCAAAACAGCGTTTGTCTATGTTTTTGCAAGTTTAAACCAGCAATTTTATCGTCATTTCTCATAAATCACCGTTTTGCACGAAAAAAACATGAATTTGTCAGTTTGAATAGTTCAAAACAGCGTTTTTCTATGTTTTTGCAAGTTTAAAACAGCAATTTTATCGTCATTTCTCATAACTCGCCGTTTCACACGAAAGAAACATGAATTTGTCAGTTTGAATAGTTCAAAACAGCGTTTTTCTATGTTTTTGCAAGTTTAAAACAGCAATTTTATCGTCATTTCTCATAAATCGCCGTTTCGCACGAAAGAAACATGAATTTGTCAGTTTGAATAGTTCAAAACAGCGTTTTTCTATGTTTTTGCAAGTTTAAAACAGCAATTTTATCGTCATTTCTCATAAATCGCCGTTTCGCACGGAAGAAACATGAATTTGTCAGTTTGAATAGTTGTCAACAGCGTTTTTCAAGGTTTTTGCAAGTTTAAAACAGCAAATTTATCGTGATTTCACAAAAATCCACCGTTTCGAACGTAAGAAACATGAATTTATCAGTTTGAATAGTTGAAAACAGCGTTTTTCTATGTTTTTGCAAATTTAAAACAGCAATTTTATCGTCATTTCTCATAAATCGCCGTTTCGCACGAAAGAAACATGAATTTGTTAGTTTGAATAGTTCAAAACAGCGTTTTTCTATGTTTTTGCAAGTTTAAAACAGCAATTTTATCGTCATTTCTCATAAATCGCCGTTTCACACGAAATAAACATGAATTTGTCAGTTTGAATAGTTCAAAACAGCGTTTTTCTATGTTTTTGCAAGTTTAAAACAGCAATTTTATCGTCATATCTCATAAATCGCCGTTTCGCACGGAATAAACATGAATTTGTCAGTTTGAATAGTTGAAAACAGCGTTTTTCAATGTTTCTGCAAGTTTAAAACAGCAATTTTATCGTGATTTTACAAAAATCCACCGTTTCGAACGTAAGAAACATGAATTTATCAGTTTGAATAGTTTAAACAGCGGTTTTCTATGTTTTTGCAAGTTTAAAACAGCAATTTTGTCGTCATTTCTCATAAATCGCCATTTCGCACGAAAGAAACATGAATTTGTCAGTTTGAATAGTTCAAAACAGCGTTTTTCTATGTTTTTGCAAGTTTAAAACAGCAATTTTATCGTCATTTCTCATAACTCGCCGTTTTACACGAAAGAAACATGAATTTGTCAGTTTGAATAGTTCAAAACAGCGTTTTTCTATGTTTTTGCAAGTTTAAAACAGCAATTTTATCGTCATTTCTCATAAATCGCCGTTTCGCACGAAAGAAACATGAATTTGTCAGTTTGAATAGTTCAAAACAGCGTTTTTCTATGTTTTTGCAAGTTCAAAACAGCAATTTTATCGTCATTTCTCATAAATCGCCGTTTCACACGAAAGAAACATGAATTTGTCAGTATGAATAGTTCAAAACAGCGTTTTTCTATGTTTTTGCAAGTTTAAAACAGCAATTTTATCGTCATTTCTCATAAATCGCCGTTTCGCACGGAAGAAACATGAATTTGTCAGTTTGAATAGTTGAAAACAGCGTTTTTCAAGGTTTTTGCAAGTTTAAAACAGCAATTTTATCGTGATTTCACAAAAATCCACCGTTTCGAACGTAAGAAACATGAATTTATCAGTTTGAATAGTTGAAAACAGCGTTTTTCTATGTTTTTGCAAGTTTAAAACAGCAATTTTATCGTCATTTCTCATAAATCGCCGTTTCACACGAAAGAAACATGAAATTGTCAGTTTGAATAGTTCAAAACAGCGTTTTTCTATGTTTTTGCAAGTTTAAAACAGCAATTTTATCGTCATTTCTCATAAATTGCCGTTTCGCACGGAAGAAACATGAATTTGTCAGTTTGAATAGTTGAAAACAGCGTTTTTCAAGGTTTTTGCAAGTTTAAAACAGCAATTTTATCGTGATTTCACAAAAATCCACCGTTTCGAACGTAAGAAACATGAATTTATCAGTTTGAATAGTTGAAAACAGCGATTTTCTATGTTTTTGCAAGTTTAAAACAGCAATTTTATCGTCATTTCTCATAAATCACCGTTTCGCACGAAAGAAACATGAATTTGTCAGTTTGAATAGTTCAAAACAGCGTTTTTCTATGTTTTTGCAAGTTTAAAAGAGCAATTTTATCGTCATTTCTCATAACTCGCCGTTTCACACGAAAGAAACATGAATTTGTCAGTTTGAATAGTTCAAAACAGCGTGTTTCTATGTTTTTGCAAGTTTAAAACAGCAATTTTATCGCCATTTCTCATAAATCGCCGTTTCGCACGAAAGAAACATGAATTTGTCAGTTTGAATAGTTCAAAACAGCGTTTTTCTATGTTTTTGCAAGTTTAAAACAGCAATATTATCGTCATATCTCATAAATCGCCGTTTCGCACGGAAGAAACATGAATTTGTCAGTTTGAATAGTTGAAAACAGCGTTTTTCAATGTTTTTGCAATTTTAAAACAGCAATTTTATCGTGATTTCACAAAAATCCACCATTTCGAACGTAAGATACATGAATTTATCAGTTTGAATAGTTGAAAACAGCGTTTTTCTATGTTTGTGCAAGTTTAAAACAGCAATTTAGTCGCGATTTCACAAAAATCCACCGTTTCGAACGTAAGAAACATAATTTTATCAGTTTGAATAGTTCAAAACAGCGTTTTTCTATGTTTTTGCAAGTTTAAAACAGCAATTTTATCGTCATTTCTCATAAATCGCCGTTTCACACGAAAGAAACATGAAATTGTCAGTTTGAATAGTTCAAAACAGCGTTTTTCTATGTTTTTGCAAGTTTAAAACAGCAATTTTATCGTCATTTCTCATAAATTGCCGTTTCGCACGGAAGAAACATGAATTTGTCAGTTTGAATAGTTGAAAACAGCGTTTTTCAAGGTTTTTGCAAGTTTAAAACAGCAATTTTATCGTGATTTCACAAAAATCCACCGTTTCGAACGTAAGAAACATGAATTTATCAGTTTGAATAGTTGAAAACAGCGATTTTCTATGTTTTTGCAAGTTTAAAACAGCAATTTTATCGTCATTTCTCATAAATCACCGTTTTGCACGAAAGAAACATGAATTTGTCAGTTTGAATAGTTCAAAACAGCGTTTTTCTATGTTTTTGCAAGTTTAAAAGAGCAATTTTATCGTCATTTCTCATAACTCGCCGTTTCACACGAAAGAAACATGAATTTGTCAGTTTGAATAGTTCAAAACAGCGTGTTTCTATGTTTTTGCAAGTTTAAAACAGCAATTTTATCGCCATTTCTCATAAATCGCCGTTTCGCACGAAAGAAACATGAATTTGTCAGTTTGAATAGTTCAAAACAGCGTTTTTCTATGTTTTTGCAAGTTTAAAACAGCAATATTATCGTCATATCTCATAAATCGCCGTTTCGCACGGAAGAAACATGAATTTGTCAGTTTGAATAGTTGAAAACAGCGTTTTTCAATGTTTTTGCAATTTTAAAACAGCAATTTTATCGTGATTTCACAAAAATCCACCGTTTCGAACGTAAGATGCATGAATTTATCAGTTTGAATAGTTGAAAACAGCGTTTTTCTATGTTTGTGCAAGTTTAAAACAGCAATTTAGTCGCGATTCACAAAAATCCACCGTTTCGAACGTAAGAAACATAATTTTATCAGTTTGAATAGTTGAAAACAGCGTTTTTCTATGTTTTTGCAAGTTTAAAACAGCAATTTTATCGTCATTTCTCATAAATCGCCGTTTCGCACGAAAGAAACATGAATTTGTTAGTTTGAATAGTTCAAAACAGCGTTTTTCTATGTTTTTTGCAAGTTTAAAACAGCAATTTTATCGTCATTTCTCATAAATCGCCGTTTCACACGAAATAAACATGAATTTGTCAGTTTGAATAGTTGAAAACAGCCTTTTTCAATGTTTTTGCAAGTTTAAAACAGCAATTTTATCGTGATTTTACAAAAATCCACCGTTTCGAACGTAAGAAACATGAATTTATCAATTTGAATAGTTTAAACAGCGTTTTTCTATGTTTTTGCAAGTTTAAAACAGCAATTTTATCGTCATTTCTCATAACTCGCCGTTTTACACGAAAGAAACATGAATTTGTCAGTTTGAATAGTTCAAAACAGCGTTTTTCTATGTTTTTGCAAGTTTAAAACAGCAATTTTATCGTCATTTCTCATAAATCGCCGTTTCGCACGAAAGAAACATGAATTTGTCAGTTTGAATAGTTCAAAACAGCGTTTTTCTATGTTTTTGCAAGTTCAAAACAGCAATTTTATCGTCATTTCTCATAAATCGCCGTTTCACACGAAAGAAACATGAATTTGTCAGTTTGAATAGTTCAAAACAGCGTTTTTCTATGTTTTTGCAAGTTTAAAACAGCAATTTTATCGTCATTTCTCATAAATCGCCGTTTCGCACGGAAGAAACATGAATTTGTTAGTTTGAATAGTTGAAAACAGCGTTTTTCAAGGTTTTTGCAAGTTTAAAACAGCAATTTTATCGTGATTTCACAAAAATCCACCGTTTCGAACGTAAGAAACATGAATTTATCAGTTTGAATAGTTGAAAACAGCGTTTTTCTATGTTTTTGCAAGTTTAAAACAGCAATTTTATCGTCATTTCTCATAAATCACCGTTTCGCACGAAAGAAACATGAATTTGTCAGTTTGAATAGTTCAAAACAGCGTTTTTCTATGTTTTTGCAAGTTTAAAACAGCAATTTTATCGTCATTTCTTATAAATCGCCGTTTCGCACGAAAGAAACATGAATTTGTCAGTTTGAATAGTTCAAAACAGCGTTTTTCTATGTTTTTGCAAGTTTAAAACAGCAATTTTATCGTCATTTCTCATAAATCGCCGTTTCACACGAAAGAAACATGAAATTGTCAGTTTGAATAGTTCAAAACAGCGTTTTTCTATGTTTTTGCAAGTTTAAAACAGCAATTTTATCGTCATATCTCATAAATCGCCGTTTCGCACGGAAGAAACATGAATTTGTCAGTTTGAATAGTTGAAAACAGCGTTTTTCAAGGTTTTTGCAAGTTTAAAACAGCAATTTTATCGTGATTTCACAAAAATCCACCGTTTCGAACGTAAGAAACATGAATTTATCAGTTTGAATAGTTGAAAACAGCGATTTTCTATGTTTTTGCAAGTTTAAAACAGCAATTTTATCGTCATTTCTCATAAATCACCGTTTCGCACGAAAGAAACATGAATTTGTCAGTTTGAATAGTTCAAAACAGCGTTTTTCTATGTTTTTGCAAGTTTAAAAGAGCAATTTTATCGTCATTTCTCATAACTCGCCGTTTCACACGAAAGAAACATGAATTTGTCAGTTTGAATAGTTCAAAACAGCGTGTTTCTATGTTTTTGCAAGTTTAAAACAGCAATTTTATCGCCATTTCTCATAAATCGCCGTTTCGCACGAAAGAAACATGAATTTGTCAGTTTGAATAGTTCAAAACAGCGTTTTTCTATGTTTTTGCAAGTTTAAAAACAGCAATATTATCGTCATATCTCATAAATCGCCGTTTCGCACGGAAGAAACATGAATTTGTCAAATTGAATAGTTGAAAACAGCGTTTTTCAATGTTTTTGCAATTTTAAAACAGCAATTTTATCGTGATTTCACAAAAATCCACCGTTTCGAACGTAAGATACATGAATTTATCAGTTTGAATAGTTGAAAACAGCGTTTTTCTATGTTTGTGCAAGTTTAAAACAGCAATTTAGTCGCGATTTCACAAAAATCCACCGTTTCGAACGTAAGAAACATAATTTTATCAGTTTGAATAGTTGAAAACAGCGTTTTTCTATGTTTTTGCAAGTTTAAAACAGCAATTTTATCGTCATTTCTCATAAATCGCCGTTTCGCACGAAAGAAACATGAATTTGTTAGTTTGAATAGTTCAAAACAGCGTTTTTCTATGTTTTTGCAAGTTTAAAACAGCAATTTTATCGTCATTTCTCATAAATCGCCGTTTCATACGAAATAAACATGAATTTGTCAGTTTGAATAGTTGAAAACAGCCTTTTTCAATGTTTTTGCAAGTTTAAAACAGCAATTTTATCGTGATTTTACAAAAATCCACCGTTTCGAACGTAAGAAACATGAATTTATCAATTTGAATAGTTTAAACAGCGTTTTTCTATGTTTTTGCAAGTTTAAAACAGCAATTTTGTCGTCATTTCCCATAAATCGCCATTTCGCACGAAAGAAACATGAATTTGTCAGTTTGAATAGTTCAAAACAGCGTTTTTCTATGTTTTTGCAAGTTTAAAACAGCAATTTTATCATCATTTCACATAAATCGCCGTTTCGCACGAAAGAAACATGAATTTGTTAGTTTGAATAGTTCAAAACAGCGTTTTTCTATGTTTTTGCAAGTTTAAAACAGCAATTTTATCGTCATTTCTCATAAATCGGCGTTTCGCACGAAACAAACATGAATTTGTCAGTTTGAATAGTTCAAAACAGCGTTTATCTATGTTTTTGCAAGTTTAAAACAGCAATTTTATCGTCATTTCTCATAACTCGCCGTTTCACACGAAAGAAACATGAATTTGTCAGTTTGAATAGTTCAAAACAGCGTTTTTCTATGTTTTTGCAAGTTTAAAACAGCAATTTTATCGTCATTTCTCATAAATCGCCATTTCTCACGAAAGAAACATGAATTTGTCAGTTTGAATAGTTCAATACAGCGTTTTCCTAAGTTCTTGCAAGTTTAAAACAGCAATTTTATCGTCATTTCTCATAAATCGCCGTTTCACACGAAAGAAACATGAATTTGTCAGTTTGAATAATTCAAAACAGCGTTTTTCAATGTTTTTGCAATTTTAAAACAGCAATTTTATCGTGATTTCACAAAAATCCACCGTTTCGAACGTAAGAAACATGAATTTATCAGTTTGAATAGTTGAAAACAGCGTTTTTGTATGTTTGTGCAAGTTTAAAACAGCAATTTTATCGTGATTTCACAAAAATCCACCGTTTCGAACGTAAGAAACATGAATTTATCAGTTTGAATAGTTGAAAACAGCGTTTTTCTATGTTTTTGCAAGTTTAAAACAGCAATTTTATCGTCATTTCTCATAAATCGCCGTTTCGCACGAAAGAAACATGAATTTGTCAGTTTGAATAGTTCAAAACAGCGTTTTTCTATGTTTTTGCAAGTTTAAAACAGCAATTTTATCGTCATTTCTCATAACTCGCCGTTTCACACGAAAGAAACATGAATTTGTCAGTTTGAATAGTACAAAACAGCGTTTTTCTATGTTTTTGCAAGTTTAAAACAACAATTTTATCGCCATTTCTCATAAATCGCCGTTTCGCACGAAAGAAACATGAAATTGTCAGTTTGAATAGTTCAAAACAGCGTTTTTCTATGTTTTTGCAAGTTTAAAACAGCAATTTTATCGTCATATCTCATAAATCGCCGTTTCGCACGGAAGAAACATGAATTTGTCAGTTTGAATAATTCAAAACAGCGTTTTTCAATGTTTTTGCAATTTTAAAACAGCAATTTTATCGTGATTTCACAAAAATCCACCGTTTCGAACGTAAGAAACATGAATTTATCAGTTTGAATAGTTGATAACAGCGTTTTTCTATGTTTGTGCAAGTTTAAAACAGCAATTTTATCGTGATTTCACAAAAATCCACCGTTTCGAACGTAAGAAACATGAATTTATCAGTTTAAATAGTTGAAAACATCGTTTTTCTATGTTTTTGCAAGTTTAAAACAGCAATTTTTTCGTCATTTCTCATAAATCACCGTTTCGCACGAAAGAAACATGAATTTGTCAGTTTGAATAGTTTAAAACAGCGTTTTTCTATGTTTTTGCAAGTTTAAAACAGCAATTTTATCGTCATTTCTCATAACTCGCCGTTTCACACGAAAGAAACATGAATTTGTCAGTTTGAATAGTTCAAAACAGCGTTTTTCTATGTTTTTGCAAGTTTAAAACAGCAATTTTATCGCCATTTCTCATAAATCGCCGTTTCGCACGAAAGAAACATGAATTTGTCAGTTTGAATAGTTCAAAACAGCGTTATTCTAAGTTTTTGCAAGTTTAAAACAGCAATTTTATCGTCATATCTCATAAATCGCCGTTTCGCACGAAAGAAACATGAATTTGTCAGTTTGAATAGTTGAAAACAGCTTTTTTCAATGTTTTTGCAAGTTTAAAACAGCAATTTTATCGTGATTTCACAAAAATCCACCGTTTCGAACGTAAGAAACATGAATTTATCAGTTTGAATAGTTGAAAACAGCGTTTTTCTATGTTTTTGCAAGTTTAAAACAGCAATTTTATCGTCATTTCTCATAAATCGCCGTTTCGCACGAAAGAAACATGAATTTGTCAGTTTGAATATTTCAAAACAGCGTTTTTCTATGTTTTTGCAAGTTTAAAACAGCAACTTTATCGTCATTTCTCATAAATCGCCGTTTCGCACGAAAGAAACATGAATTTGTCAGTTTGAATAGTTCAAAACAGCGTTTTTCTATGTTTTTGCAAGTTTAAAACAGCAATTTATCGTCATTTCTCATAAATCGCCATTTCAAACGAAAGAAACATGAATTTGTCAGTTTGAATAGTTCAAAACAGCGTTTTTCTATGTTTTTGCAAGTTTAAAACAGCAATTTTATTGTCATTTCTCATAAATCGCCGTTTCGCACGAAAGAAACATGAATTTGTCAGTTTGAATAGTTGAAAACTGCGTTTTTCAATGTTTTTGCAAGTTTAAAACAACAATTTTATCGTGATTTCACAAAAATCCACCGTTTCGAACGTAAGAAACATGAATTTATCAGTTTGAATAGTTGAAAACAGCGTTTTTCTATGTTTTTGCAAGTTTAAAACAGCAATTTTATCGTCATTTCTCATAAATCGCCGTTTCGCACGAAAGAAACATGAATTTGTCAGTTTGAATAGTTCAAAACAGCGTTTTTCTATGTTTTTGCAAGTTTAAAACAGCAATTTTATCGTCATTTCTCATAACTCGCCGTTTCACACGAAAGAAACATGAATTTGTCAGTTTGAATAGTTCAAAACAGCGTTTTTCTATGTTTTTGCAAGTTTAAAACAGCAATTTTATCGTCATTTCTCATAAATCGCCATTTCTCACGAAAGAAACATGAATTTGTCAGTTTGAATAGTTCAATACAGCGTTTTCCTAAGTTCTTGCAAGTTTAAAACAGCAATTTTATCGTCATTTCTCATAAATCGCCGTTTCACACGAAAGAAACATGAATTTGTCAGTTTGAATAATTCAAAACAGCGTTTTTCAATGTTTTTGCAATTTTAAAACAGCAATTTTATCGTGATTTCACAAAAATCCACCGTTTCGAACGTAAGAAACATGAATTTATCAGTTTGAATAGTTGAAAACAGCGTTTTTGTATGTTTGTGCAAGTTTAAAACAGCAATTTTATCGTGATTTCACAAAAATCCACCGTTTTGAACGTAAGAAACATGAATTTATCAGTTTGAATAGTTGAAAACAGCGTTTTTCTATGTTTTTGCAAGTTTAAAACAGCAATTTTATCGTCATTTCTCATAAATCGCCGTTTCGCACGAAAGAAACATGAATTTGTCAGTTTGAATATTTCAAAACAGCGTTTTTCTATGTTTTTGCAAGTTTAAAACAGCAACTTTATCGTCATTTCTCATAAATCGCCGTTTCGCACGAAAGAAACATGAATTTGTCAGTTTGAATAGTTCAAAACAGCGTTTTTCTATGTTTTTGCAAGTTTAAAACAGCAATTTATCGTCATTTCTCATAAATCGCCATTTCAAACGAAAGAAACATGAATTTGTCAGTTTGAATAGTTCAAAACAGCGTTTTTCTATGTTTTTGCAAGTTTAAAACAGCAATTTTATTGTCATTTCTCATAAATCGCCGTTTCGCACGAAAGAAACATGAATTTGTCAGTTTGAATAGTTGAAAACTGCGTTTTTCAATGTTTTTGCAAGATTAAAACAACAATTTTATCGTGATTTCACAAAAATCCACCGTTTCGAACGTAAGAAACATGAATTTATCAGTTTGAATAGTTGCAAACAGCGTTTTTCTATGTTTTTGCAAGTTTAAAACAGCAATTTTATCGTCATTTCTCATAAATCGCCGTTTCGCACGAAAGAAACATGAATTTGTCAGTTTGAATAGTTCAAAACAGCGTTTTTCTATGTTTTTGCAAGTTTAAAACAGCAATTTTATCGTCATTTCTCATAACTCGCCGTTTCACACGAAAGAAACATGAATTTGTCAGTTTGAATAGTTCAAAACAGCGTTTTTCTATGTTTTTGCAAGTTTAAAACAGCAATTTTATCGTCATTTCTCATAAATCGCCGTTTCGCACGAAAGAAACATGAATTTGTCAGTTTGAATAGTTCAAAACAGCGTTTTTCTATGTTTTTGCAAGTTTAAAACAGCAATTTTATCGTCATTTCTCATAAATCGCCGTTTCACACGAAAGAAACATGAATTTGTCAGTTTGAATAGTTCAAAACAGCGTTTTTCTATGTTTTTGCAAGTTTAAAACAGCAATTTTATCGTCATTTCTCATAAATCGCCGTTTCGCACGGAAGAAACATGAATTTGTCAGTTTGAATAGTTGAAAACAGCGTTTTTCATTGTTTTTGCAAGTTTAAAACAGCAATTTTATCGTGATTTCACAAAAATCCACCGTTTCGAACGTAAGAAACATGAATTTATCAGTTTAAATAGTTGAAAACAGCGTTTTTCTATGTTTTTGCAAGTTTAAAACAGCAATTTTATCGTCATTTCACAAAAATTTACCGTTTCGAACGTAAGAAACATGAATTTATCAGTTTGAATAGTTGAAAACAGCGTTTTTATATGTTTTTGCAAGTTTAGAACAGAAATTTTATCGTCATATTTCATAAATCGCCGTTTCGCACGGAAGAAACATGAATTTGTCAGTTTGAATAATTCAAAACAGCGTTTTTCAATGTTTTTGCAATTTTAAAACAGCAATTTTATCGTGATTTCACATAAATCGCCGTTTCGCACGAAAGAAACATGAATTTGTCAGTTTGAATAGTTCAAAACAGCGTTTTTCTATGTTTTTGCAAATTTAAAACAGCAATTTTATCGTCATATCTCATAAATCGCCGTTTCGCACGGAAGAAACATGAATTTGTCAGTTTGAATAATTCAAAACAGCGTTTTTCAATGTTTTTGCAATTTTAAAACAGCAATTTTATCGTGATTTCACAAAAATCCACCGTTTCGAACGTAAGAAACATGAATTTATCAGTTTGAATAGTTGAAAACAGCGTTTTTCTATGTTTGTGCAAGTTTAAAACAGCAATTTTATCGTGATTTCACAAAAATCCACCGTTTCGAACGTAAGAAACATGAATTTATCAGTTTGAATAGTTGAAAACAGCGTTTTTCTATGTTTTTGCAAGTTTAAAACAGCAATTTTTTCGTCATTTCTCATAAATCGCCGTTTCGCACGAAAGAAACATGAATTTGTCAGTTTGAATAGTTTAAAACAGCGTTTTTCTATGTTTTTGCAAGTTTAAAACAGCAATTTTATCGTCATTTCTCATAACTCGCCGTTTCACACGAAAGAAACATGAATTTGTCAGTTTGAATAGTTCAAAACAGCGTTTTTCTATGTTTTTGCAAGTTTAAAACAGCAATTTTATCGCCATTTCTCATAAATCGCCGTTTCGCACGAAAGAAACATGAATTTGTCAGTTTGAATAGTTCAAAACAGCGTTATTCTAAGTTTTTGCAAGTTTAAAACAGCAATTTTATCGTCATATCTCATAAATCGCCGTTTCGCACGAAAGAAACATGAATTTGTCAGTTTGAATAGTTGAAAACAGCTTTTTTCAATGTTTTTGCAAGTTTAAAACAGCAATTTTATCGTGATTTCACAAAAATCCACCGTTTCGAACGTAAGAAACATGAATTTATCAGTTTGAATAGTTGAAAACAGCGTTTTTCTATGTTTTTGCAAGTTTAAAACAGCAATTTTATCGTCATTTCTCATAAATCGCCGTTTCGCACGAAAGAAACATGAATTTGTCAGTTTGAATATTTCAAAACAGCGTTTTTCTATGTTTTTGCAAGTTTAAAACAGCAACTTTATCGTCATTTCTCATAAATCGCCGTTTCGCACGAAAGAAACATGAATTTGTCAGTTTGAATAGTTCAAAACAGCGTTTTTCTATGTTTTTGCAAGTTTAAAACAGCAATTTATCGTCATTTCTCATAAATCGCCATTTCAAACGAAAGAAACATGAATTTGTCAGTTTGAATAGTTCAAAACAGCGTTTTTCTATGGTTTTGCAAGTTTAAAACAGCAATTTTATTGTCATTTCTCATAAATCGCCGTTTCGCACGAAAGAAACATGAATTTGTCAGTTTGAATAGTTGAAAACTGCGTTTTTCAATGTTTTTGCAAGTTTAAAACAACAATTTTATCGTGATTTCACAAAAATCCACCGTTTCGAACGTAAGAAACATGAATTTATCAGTTTGAATAGTTGAAAATAGCGTTTTTCTATGTTTTTGCAAGTTTAAAACAGCAATTTTATCGTCATTTCTCATAAATCGCCGTTTCGCACGAAAGAAACATGAATTTGTCAGTTTGAATAGTTCAAAACAGCGTTTTTCTATGTTTTTGCAAGTTTAAAACAGCAATTTTATCGTCATTTCTCATAACTCGCCGTTTCACACGAAAGAAACATGAATTTGTCAGTTTGAATAGTTCAAAACAGCGTTTTTCTATGTTTTTGCAAGTTTAAAACAGCAATTTTATCGTCATTTCTCATAAATCGCCATTTCTCACGAAAGAAACATGAATTTGTCAGTTTGAATAGTTCAATACAGCGTTTTCCTAAGTTCTTGCAAGTTTAAAACAGCAATTTTATCGTCATTTCTCATAAATCGCCGTTTCACACGAAAGAAACATGAATTTGTCAGTTTGAATAATTCAAAACAGCGTTTTTCAATGTTTTTGCAATTTTAAAACAGCAATTTTATCGTGATTTCACAAAAATCCACCGTTTCGAACGTAAGAAACATGAATTTATCAGTTTGAATAGTTGAAAACAGCGTTTTTGTATGTTTGTGCAAGTTTAAAACAGCAATTTTATCGTGATTTCACAAAAATCCACCGTTTCGAACGTAAGAAACATGAATTTATCAGTTTGAATAGTTGAAAACAGCGTTTTTCTATGTTTTTGCAAGTTTAAAACAGCAATTTTATCGTCATTTCTCATAAATCGCCGTTTCGCACGAAAGAAACATGAATTTGTCAGTTTGAATATTTCAAAACAGCGTTTTTCTATGTTTTTGCAAGTTTAAAACAGCAACTTTATCGTCATTTCTCATAAATCGCCGTTTCGCACGAAAGAAACATGAATTTGTCAGTTTGAATAGTTCAAAACAGCGTTTTTCTATGTTTTTGCAAGTTTAAAACAGCAATTTATCGTCATTTCTCATAAATCGCCATTTCAAACGAAAGAAACATGAATTTGTCAGTTTGAATAGTTCAAAACAGCGTTTTTCTATGTTTTTGCAAGTTTAAAACAGCAATTTTATTGTCATTTCTCATAAATCGCCGTTTCGCACGAAAGAAACATGAATTTGTCAGTTTGAATAGTTGAAAACTGCGTTTTTCAATGTTTTTGCAAGATTAAAACAACAATTTTATCGTGATTTCACAAAAATCCACCGTTTCGAACGTAAGAAACATGAATTTATCAGTTTGAATAGTTGCAAACAGCGTTTTTCTATGTTTTTGCAAGTTTAAAACAGCAATTTTATCGTCATTTCTCATAAATCGCCGTTTCGCACGAAAGAAACATGAATTTGTCAGTTTGAATAGTTCAAAACAGCGTTTTTCTATGTTTTTGCAAGTTTAAAACAGCAATTTTATCGTCATTTCTCATAACTCGCCGTTTCACACGAAAGAAACATGAATTTGTCAGTTTGAATAGTTCAAAACAGCGTTTTTCTATGTTTTTGCAAGTTTAAAACAGCAATTTTATCGTCATTTCTCATAAATCGCCGTTTCGCACGAAAGAAACATGAATTTGTCAGTTTGAATAGTTCAAAACAGCGTTTTTCTATGT
Organism: Poecilus cupreus; assembly: GCA_963942605.1. NCBI lineage: Eukaryota > Metazoa > Arthropoda > Insecta > Coleoptera > Carabidae > Poecilus > Poecilus cupreus. The sequence continues at coordinate 25,663 of CAWWDY010001742.1, read as the reverse complement.
TTTTGCAAGTTTAAAACAGCAATTTTATCGTCATTTCTCATAAATCGCCGTTTCACACGAAAGAAACATGAATTTGTCAGTTTGAATAGTTCAAAACAGCGTTTTTCTATGTTTTTGCAAGTTTAAAACAGCAATTTTATCGTCATTTCTCATAAATCGCCGTTTCGCACGGAAGAAACATGAATTTGTCAGTTTGAATAGTTGAAAACAGCGTTTTTCATTGTTTTTGCAAGTTTAAAACAGCAATTTTATCGTGATTTCACAAAAATCCACCGTTTCGAACGTAAGAAACATGAATTTATCAGTTTAAATAGTTGAAAACAGCGTTTTTCTATGTTTTTGCAAGTTTAAAACAGCAATTTTATCGTCATTTCACAAAAATTTACCGTTTCGAACGTAAGAAACATGAATTTATCAGTTTGAATAGTTGAAAACAGCGTTTTTATATGTTTTTGCAAGTTTAGAACAGAAATTTTATCGTCATATTTCATAAATCGCCGTTTCGCACGGAAGAAACATGAATTTGTCAGTTTGAATAATTCAAAACAGCGTTTTTCAATGTTTTTGCAATTTTAAAACAGCAATTTTATCGTGATTTCACATAAATCGCCGTTTCGCACGAAAGAAACATGAATTTGTCAGTTTGAATAGTTCAAAACAGCGTTTTTCTATGTTTTTGCAAATTTAAAACAGCAATTTTATCGTCATATCTCATAAATCGCCGTTTCGCACGGAAGAAACATGAATTTGTCAGTTTGAATAATTCAAAACAGCGTTTTTCAATGTTTTTGCAATTTTAAAACAGCAATTTTATCGTGATTTCACAAAAATCCACCGTTTCGAACGTAAGAAACATGAATTTATCAGTTTGAATAGTTGAAAACAGCGTTTTTCTATGTTTGTGCAAGTTTAAAACAGCAATTTTATCGTGATTTCACAAAAATCCACCGTTTCGAACGTAAGAAACATGAATTTATCAGTTTGAATAGTTGAAAACAGCGTTTTTCTATGTTTTTGCAAGTTTAAAACAGCAATTTTTTCGTCATTTCTCATAAATCGCCGTTTCGCACGAAAGAAACATGAATTTGTCAGTTTGAATAGTTTAAAACAGCGTTTTTCTATGTTTTTGCATGTTTAAAACAGCAATTTTATCGTCATTTCTCATAACTCGCCGTTTCACACGAAAGAAACATGAATTTGTCAGTTTGAATAGTTCAAAACAGCGTTTTTCTATGTTTTTGCAAGTTTAAAACAGCAATTTTATCGCCATTTCTCATAAATCGCCGTTTCGAACGTAAGAAACATGAATTTATCAGTTTGAATAGTTAAAAACAGCGTTTTTCTATGTTTTTGCAAGTTTAAAACAGCAAATTTATCGTCATTTCTCATAAATCGCCGTTTCACACGAAAGAAACATGGATTTGTCAGTTTGAATAGTTCAAAACAGCGTTTTTCTATGTTTTTGCAAGTTTAAAACAGCAATTTTATCGTCATTTCTCATAAATCGCCGTTTCGCACGGAAGAAACATGAATTTGTCAGATTGAATAGTTGAAAACAGCGTTTTTCATTGTTTTTGCAAGTTTAAAACAGCAATTTTATCGTGATTTCACAAAAATCCACCGTTTCGAACGTAAGAAACATAAATTTATCAGTTTGAATAGTTGAAAACAGCGTTTTTCTATGATTTTGCAAGTTTAAAACAGCAATTTTATCGTCATTTCTCATAAATCGCCGTTTCGCACGGAAGAAACATGAATTTGTCAGTTTGAATATTTCAAAACAGCGTTTTTCTATGTTTTTGCAAGTTTAAAACCGCAACTTTATCGTCATTTCTCATAAATCGCCGTTTCGCACGAAAGAGACATGAATTTGTCAGTTTGAATAGTTCAAAACAGCGTTTTTCTATGTTTTTGCAATTTTAAAACAGCAATTTTATCGTCATTTCTCATAAATCGCCGTTTCAAACGAAAGAAACATGAATTTGTCAGTTTGAATAGTTCAAAACAGCGTTTTTCTATGTTTTTGCAAGTTTAAAACAGCAATTTTATCGTCATTTCTCATAAATCGCCGTTTCGCACGGAAGAAACATGAATTTGTCAGTTTGAATAGTTGAAAACAGCGTTTTTCATTGTTTTTGCAAGTTTAAAACAGCAATTTTATCGTGATTTCACAAAAATCCACCGTTTCGAACGTAAGGAACATGAATTTATCAGTTTAAATAGTTGAAAACAGCGTTTTTCTATGTTTTTGCAAGTTTAAAACAGCAATTTTATCGTCATTTCACAAAAATTTACCGTTTCGAACGTAAGAAACATGAATTTATCAGTTTGAATAGTTGAAAACAGCGTTTTTCTATGTTTTTGCAAGTTTAGAACAGAAATTTTATCGTCATATTTCATAAATCGCCGTTTCGCACGGAAGAAACATGAATTTGTCAGTTTGAATAATTCAAAACAGCGTTTTTCAATGTTTTTGCAATTTTAAAACAGCAATTTTATCGTGATTTCACATAAATCGCCGTTTCGCACGAAAGAAACATGAATTTGTCAGTTTGAATAGTTCAAAACAGCGTTTTTCTATGTTTTTGCAAATTTAAAACAGCAATTTTATCGTCATATCTCATAAATCGCCGTTTCGCACGGAAGAAACATGAATTTGTCAGTTTGAATAATTCAAAACAGCGTTTTTCAATGTTTTTGCAATTTTAAAACAGCAATTTTATCGTGATTTCACAAAAATCCACCGTTTCGAACGTAAGAAACATGAATTTATCAGTTTGAATAGTTGAAAACAGCGTTTTTCTATGTTTGTGCAAGTTTAAAACAGCAATTTTATCGTGATTTCACAAAAATCCACCGTTTCGAACGTAAGAAACATGAATTTATCAGTTTGAATAGTTGAAAACAGCGTTTTTCTATGTTTTTGCAAGTTTAAAACAGCAATTTTTTCGTCATTTCTCATAAATCGCCGTTTTGCACGAAAGAAACATGAATTTGTCAGTTTGAATAGTTTAAAACAGCGTTTTTCTATGTTTTTGCAAGTTTAAAACAGCAATTTTATCGTCATTTCTCATAACTCGCCGTTTCACACGAAAGAAACATGAATTTGTCAGTTTGAATAGTTCAAAACAGCGTTTTTCTATGTTTTTGCAAGTTTAAAACAGCAATTTTATCGCCATTTCTCATAAATCGCCGTTTCGAACGTAAGAAACATGAATTTATCAGTTTGAATAGTTGAAAACAGCGTTTTTCTATGTTTTTGCAAGTTTAAAACAGCAAATTTATCGTCATTTCTCATAAATCGCCGTTTCACACGAAAGAAACATGAATTTGTCAGTTTGAATAGTTCAAAACAGCGTTTTTCTATGTTTTTGCAAGTTTAAAACAGCAATTTTATCGTCATTTCTCATAAATCGCCGTTTCGCACGGAAGAAACATGAATTTGTCAGTTTGAATAGTTGAAAACAGCGTTTTTCATTGTTTTTGCAAGTTTAAAACAGCAATTTTATCGTGATTTCACAAAAATCCACCGTTTCGAACGTAAGAAACATAAATTTATCAGTTTGAATAGTTGAAAACAGCGTTTTTCTATGTTTTTGCAAGTTTAAAACAGCAATTTTATCGTCATTTCTCATAAATCGCCGTTTCGCACGGAAGAAACATGAATTTGTCAGTTTGAATATTTCAAAACAGCGTTTTTCTATGTTTTTGCAAGTTTAAAACCGCAACTTTATCGTCATTTCTCATAAATCGCCGTTTCGCACGAAAGAAACATGAATTTGTCAGTTTGAATAGTTCAAAACAGCGTTTTTCTATGTTTTTGCAAGTTTAAAACAGCAATTTTATCGTCATTTCTCATAAATCGCCGTTTCAAACGAAAGAAACATGAATTTGTCAGTTTGAATAGTTCAAAACAGCGTTTTTCTATGTTTTTGCAAGTTTAAAACAGCAATTTTATCGTCATTTCTCATAAATCGCCGTTTCGCACGGAAGAAACATGAATTTGTCAGTTTGAATAGTTGAAAACTGCGTTTTTCAATGTTTTTGCAAGTTTAAAACAACAATTTTATCGTGATTTCACAAAAATCCACCGTTTCGAACGTAAGAAACATGAATTTATCAGTTTGAATAGTTGAAAACAGCGTTTTTCTATGTTTTTGCAAGTTAAAAACAGAAATTTTATCGTCATTTCTCATAAATCGCCGTTTCGCACGAAAGAAACATGAATTTGTCAGTTTTAATAGTTCAAAACAGCGTTTTTCTATGTTTTTGCAAGTTTAAAACAGCAATTTTATCGCCATTTCTCATAAATCGCCGTTTCGCACGAAAGAAACATGAATTTGTCAGTTTGAATAGTTCAAAACAGCGTTTTTCATTATTTTTGCAAGTTTAAAACAGCAATTTTATCGTGATTTCACAAAAATCCACCGTTTCGAACGTAAGAAACATGAATTTATCAGTTTGAATAGTTGAAAACAGCGTTTTTCTATGTTTGTGCAAGTTTAAAACAGCAATTTTATCGTGATTTCACAAAAATCCACCGTTTCGAACGTAAGAAACATGAATTTATCAGTTTGAATAGTTGAAAACAGCGTTTTTCTATGTTTTTGCAAGTTTAAAACAGCAATTTTTTCGTCATTTCTCATAAATCGCCGTTTCGCACGAAAGAAACATGAATTTGTCAGTTTGAATAGTTTAAAACAGCGTTTTTCTATGTTTTTGCAAGTTTAAAACAGCAATTTTATCGTCATTTCTCATAACTCGCCGTTTCACACGAAAGAAACATGAATTTGTCAGTTTGAATAGTTCAAAACAGCGTTTTTCTATGTTTTTGCAAGTTTAAAAAAGCAATTTTATCGCCATTTCTCATAAATCGCCGTTTCGAACGTAAGAAACATGAATTTATCAGTTTGAATAGTTGAAAACAGCGTTTTTCTATGTTTTTGCAAGTTTAAAACAGCAATTTTATCGTCATTTCTCATAAATCGCCGTTTCACACGTAAGAAACATGAATTTGTCAGTTTGAATAGTTCAAAACAGCGTTTTTCTATGTTTTTGCAAGTTTAAAACAGCAATTTTATCGTCATTTCTCATAAATCGCCGTTTCGCACGGAAGAAACATGAATTTGTCAGTTTGAATAGTTGAAAACAGCGTTTTTCATTGTTTTTGCAAGTTTAAAACAGCAATTTTATCGTGATTTCACAAAAATCCACCGTTTCGAACGTAAGAAACATAAATTTATCAGTTTGAATAGTTGAAAACAGCGTTTTTCTATGTTTTTGCAAGTTTAAAACAGCAATTTTATCGTCATTTCTCATAAATCGCCGTTTCGCACGGAAGAAACATGAATTTGTCAGTTTGAATATTTCAAAACAGCGTTTTTCTATGTTTTTGCAAGTTTAAAACCGCAACTTTATCGTCATTTCTCATAAATCGCCGTTTCGCACGAAAGAAACATGAATTTGTCAGTTTGAATAGTTCAAAACAGCGTTTTTCTATGTTTTTGCAAGTTTAAAACAGCAATTTTATCGTCATTCCTCATAAATCGCCGTTTCAAACGAAAGAAACATGAATTTGTCAGTTTGAATAGTTCAAAACAGCGTTTTTATATGTTTTTGCAAGTTTAAAACAGCAATTTTATCGTCATTTCTCATAAATCGCCGTTTCGCACGGAAGAAACATGAATTTGTCAGTTTGAATAGTTCAAAACAGCGTTATTCTAAGTTTTTGCAAGTTTAAAACAGCAATTTTATCGTCATATCTCATAAATCGCCGTTTCGCACGAAAGAAACATGAATTTGTCAGTTTGAATAGTTGAAAACAGCTTTTTTCAATGTTTTTGCAAGTTTAAAACAGCAATTTTATCGTGATTTCCCAAAAATCCACCGTTTCGAACGTAAGAAACATGAATTTATCAGTTAGAATAGTTGAAAACAGCGTTTTTCTATGTTTGTGCAAGTTTAAAACAGCAATTTTATCGTCATTTCTCATAAATCGCCGTTTCGCACAAAAAAACATGAATTTGTCAGTTTTAATAGTTCAAAACAGCGTTTTTCTATGTTTTTGCAAGTTTAAAACAGCAATTTTATCGTCATATCTCATAAATCGCCGTTTCGCGCGGAAGAAACATGAATTTGTCAGTTTGAATAGTTGAAAACAGCGTTTTTCAATGTTTTTGCAAGTTTAAAACAGCAATTTTATCGTGATTTCACAAAAATCTACCGTTTCGAACGTAAGAAACATGAATTTATCAGTTTGAATAGTTGAAAACAGCGTTTTTCTATGTTTTTGCAAGTTTAAAACAGCAATTTTATCGTCATTTCTCATAAATCGCCGTTTCGCACGAAAGAAACATAAATTTATCAGTTTGAATAGTTGAAAACAGCGTTTTATCGTGATTTCACAAAAATCCGCAGTTTCCAACAAAAGAAATTCATCAGTTTAATTAGTTGAAAACAGCGTTTTTTATGTTTTTACAAGTTTAAAACAGCAATTTGAATCTCATAATTCGCCGTTTCGCACGAAAGAAACATTTCACCCAATCCAAACACCACAAACAACAAACCTAAAACCCCGAACCCCAATCCCCAAACTCAAATCCCAACCCTAAACCCCAAAACTCAAACCTCGAACCCCAAACCTCAAACTTCGAACCCCAAATCCCTAACCTCAAACCCCAAACCTCAACCCCAAACCTCAACCCCAAACCTCAAACATCGAACCCCAACCCCAAATCTCAAACCGCGAACCCCAAACCTCAAACCCCAAACCTCAACCCCAAACCCCAAAACTCGAACCCCAAACCCCAAACCTCAAACCCCAAACCTCAACCCCAAACATCAAACCTCGAACCCCAAACCACAAAACTGAATTTGTCAGTTTGGATAGTTCAAAACAGCGTTTTCTATGTTTTTGCAAGTTTAAAACAGCATTTTAAATACGTCAGTTTAGATTGTTGAAAACAGCGTTTTCTTGGTTTTGCTAGTTTAAAACAGCAGTTTCATCGTGATTTCACAAAAATCCACCGTTTCGAACTAAATAAACATGAATTTGTCAATTTGAATAGTTCAAAACAGCGTTTTTCTATGTTTTTGCAAGTTTAAAACAGCAATTTTATCGTCATTTCTCATAAATCGCCGTTTCAAACGAAAGAAACATGAATTTGTCAGTTTGAATAGTTCAAAACAGCGTTTTTCTATGTTTTTGCAAGTTTAAAACAGCAATTTTATCGTCATTTCTCATAAATCGCCGTTTCGCACGGAAGAAACATGAATTTGTCAGTTTGAATAGTTGAAAACTGCGTTTTTCAATGTTTTTGCAAGTTTAAAACAACAATTTTATCGTGATTTCACAAAAATCCACCGTTTCGAACGTAAGAAACATGAATTTATCAGTTTGAATAGTTGAAAACAGCGTTTTTCTATGTTTTTGCAAGTTAAAAACAGAAATTTTATCGTCATTTCTCATAAATCGCCGTTTCGCACGAAAGAAACATGAATTTGTCAGTTTGAATAGTTCAAAACAGCGTTTTTCTATGTTTTTGCAAGTTTAAAACAGCAATTTTATCGCCATTTCTCATAAATCGCCGTTTCGCACGAAAGAAACATGAATTTGTCAGTTTGAATAGTTCAAAACAGCGTTTTTCATTGTTTTTGCAAGTTTAAAACAGCAATTTTATCGTGATTTCACAAAAATCCACCGTTTCGAACGTAAGAAACATGAATTTATCAGTTTGAATAGTTGAAAACAGCGTTTTTCTATGTTTTTGCAAGTTTAAAACAGCAATTTTATCGTCATTTCTCATAAATCGCCGTTTCGCACGGAAGAAACATGAATTTGTCAGTTTGAATATTTCAAAACAGCGTTTTTCTATGTTTTTGCAAGTTTAAAACAGCAACTTTATCGTCATTTCTCATAAATCGCCGTTTCGCACGAAAGAAACATGAATTTGTCAGTTTGAATATTTAAAAAAAAACAGCGTTTTTCTATGTTTTTGCAAGTTTAAAACAGCAATTTTATCGTCATTACTCATAAATCGCCGTTTCAAACGAAAGAAACATGAATTTGTCAGTTTGAATAGTTCAAAACAGCGTTTTTCTATGTTTTTGCAAGTTTAAAACAGCAATTTTATCGTCATTTCTCATAAATCGCCGTTTCGCACGGAAGAAACATGAATTTGTCAGTTTGAATAGTTGAAAACTGCGTTTTTCAATGTTTTTGCAAGTTTAAAACAACAATTTTATCGTGATTTCACAAAAATCCACCGTTTCGAACGTAAGAAACATGAATTTATCAGTTTGGATAGTTGAAAACAGCGTTTTTCTATGTTTTTGCAAGTTTAAAACAGAAATTTTATCGTCATTTCTCATAAATCGCCGTTTCGCACGAAAGAAACATGAATTTGTCAGTTTGAATAGTTCAAAACAGCGTTTTTCTATGTTTTTGCAAGTTTAAAACAGCAATTTTATCGTCATTTCTCATAACTCGCCGTTTCACACGAAAGAAACATGAATTTGTCAGTTTGAATAGTACAAAACAGCGTTTTTCTATGTTTTTGCAATTTTAAAACAGCAATTTTATCGCCATTTCTCATAAATCGCCGTTTCGCACGAAAGAAACATGAATTTGTCAGTTTGAATAGTTCAAAACAGCGTTTTTCTATGTTTTTGCAAGTTTAAAACAGCAATTTTATCGTCATATCTCATAAATCGCCGTTTCGCACGGAAGAAACATGAATTTGTCAGTTTGAATAATTCAAAACAGCGTTTTTCAATGTTTTTGCAATTTTAAAACAGCAATTTTATCGTGATTTCACAAAAATCCACCGTTTCGAACGTAAGAAACATGAATTTATCAGTTTGAATAGTTGAAAACAGCGTTTGTCTATGTTTGTGCAAGTTTAAAACAGCAATTTTATCGTGATTTCACAAAAATCCACCGTTTCGAACGTAAGAAACATGAATTTATCAGTTTGAATAGTTGAAAACATCGTTTTTCTATGTTTTTGCAAGTTTAAAACAGCAATTTTTTCGTCATTTCTCATAAATCGCCGTTTCGCACGAAAGAAACATGAATTTGTCAGTTTGAATAGTTTAAAACAGCGTTTTTCTATGTTTTTGCAAGTTTAAAACAGCAATTTTATCGTCATTTCTCATAACTCGCCGTTTCACACGAAAGAAACATGAATTTGTCAGTTTGAATAGTTCAAAACAGCGTTTTTCTATGTTTTTGCAAGTTTAAAACAGCAATTTTATCGCCATTTCTCATAAATCGCCGTTTCGCACAAAAGAAACATGAATTTGTCAGTTTGAATAGTTCAAAACAGCGTTTTTCTATGTTTTTGCAAGTTTAAAACAGCAATTTTATCGTCATATCTCATAAATCGCCGTTTCGCACGGAAGAAACATGAATTTGTCAGTTTGAATAATTCAAAACAGCGTTTTTCAATGTTTTTGCAATTTTAAAACAGCAATTTTATCGTGATTTCACAAAAATCCACCGTTTCGAACGTAAGAAACATGAATTTATCAGTTTGAATAGTTGAAAACAGCGTTTTTCTATGTTTGTGCAAGTTTAAAACAGCAATTTTATCGTGATTTCACAAAAATCCACCGTTTCGAACGTAAGAAACATGAATTTATCAGTTTGAATAGTTGAAAACATCGTTTTTCTATGTTTTTGCAAGTTTAAAACATCAATTTTTTCGTCATTTCTCATAAATCGCCGTTTCGCACGAAAGAAACATGAATTTGTCAGTTTGAATAGTTTAAAACAGCGTTTTTCTATGTTTTTGCAAGTTTAAAACAGCAATTTTATCGTCATTTCTCATAACTCGCCGTTTCACACGAAAGAAACATGAATTTGTCAGTTTGAATAGTTCAAAACAGCGTTTTTCTATGTTTTTGCAAGTTTAAAACAGCAATTTTATCGCCATTTCTCATAAATCGCCGTTTCGCACGAAAGAAACATGAATTTGTCAGTTTGAATAGTTCAAACCAGCGTTATTCTAAGTTTTTGCAAGTTTAAAACAGCAATTTTATCGTCATATATCATAAATCGCCGTTTCGCACGAAAGAAACATGAATTTGTCAGTTTGAATAGTTGAAAACAGCTTTTTTCAATGTTTTTGCAAGTTTAAAACAGCAATTATATCGTGATTTCCCAAAAATCCACCGTTTCGAACGTAAGAAACATGAATTTATTAGTTTGAATAGTTGAAAACAGCGTTTTTCTATGTTTGTGCAAGTTTAAAACAGCAATTTTATCGTCATTTCTCATAAATCGCCGTTTCGCACGAAAAAACATGAATTTGTCAGTTTTAATAGTTCAAAACAGCGTTTTTCTATGTTTTTGCAAGTTTAAAACAGAAATTTTATCGTCATTTCTCATAAATCGCCGTTTCGCACGGAAGAAACATGAATTTGTCAGTTTGAATAGTTGAAAACAGCGTTTTTCATTGTTTTTGCAAGTTTAAAACAGCAATTTTATCGTGATTTCACAAAAATCCACCGTTTCGAACGTAAGAAACATGAATTTGTCAGTTTGAATATTTCAAAACAGCGTTTTTCTATGTTTTTGCAAGTTTAAAACAGCAACTTTATCGTCATTTCTCATAAATCGCCGTTTCGCACGAAAGAAACATGAATTTATCAGTTTGAATAGTTCAAAACAGCGTTTTTCTATGTTTTTGCAAGTTAAAAACAGAAATTTTATCGTCATTTCTCATAAATCGCCGTTTCGCACGAAAGAAACATGAATTTGTCAGTTTGAATAGTTCAAAACAGCGTTTTTCTATGTTTTTGCAAGTTTAAAACAGCAATTTTATCGCCATTTCTCATAAATCGCCGTTTCGCACGGAAGAAACATGAATTTGTCAGTTTGAATAGTTGAAAACAGCGTTTTTCATTGTTTTTGCAAGTTTAAAACAGCAATTTTATCGTGATTTCACAAAAATCCACCGTTTCGAACGTAAGAAACATGAATTTGTCAGTTTGAATATTTCAAAACAGCGTTTTTCTATGTTTTTGCAAGTTTAAAACAGCAACTTTATCGTCATTTCTCATAAATCGCCGTTTCGCACGAAAGAAACATGAATTTATCAGTTTGAATAGTTCAAAACAGCGTTTTTCTATGTTTTTGCAAGTTAAAAACAGAAATTTTATCGTCATTTCTCATAAATCGCCGTTTCGCACGAAAGAAACATGAATTTGTCAGTTTGAATAGTTCAAAACAGCGTTTTTCTATGTTTTTGCAAGTTTAAAACAGCAATTTTATCGCCATTTCTCATAAATCGCCGTTTCGCACGAAAGAAACATGAATTTGTCAGTTTGAATAGTTCAAAACAGCGTTTTTCATTGTTTTTGCAAGTTTAAAACAGCAATTTTATCGTGATTTCACAAAAATTTACCGTTTCGAACGTAAGGAACATGAATTTATTAGTTTGAATAGTTGAAAACAGCGTTTTTCTATGTTTGTGCAAGTTTAAAACAGCAATTTTATCGTCATTTCTCATAAATCGCCGTTTCGCACGAAAAAACATGAATTTGTCAGTTTTAATAGTTCAAAACAGCGTTTTTCTATGTTTTTGCAAGTTTAAAACAGAAATTTTATCGTCATTTCTCATAAATCGCCGTTTCGCACGGAAGAAACATGAATTTGTCAGTTTGAATAGTTGAAAACAGCGTTTTTCATTGTTTTTGCAAGTTTAAAACAGAAATTTTATCGTGATTTCACAAAAATCCACCGTTTCGAACGTAAGAAACATGAATTTGTCAGTTTGAATATTTCAAAACAGCGTTTTTCTATGTTTTTGCAAGTTTAAAACAGCAACTTTATCGTCATTTCTCATAAATCGCCGTTTCGCACGAAAGAAACATGAATTTGTCAGTTTGAATAGTTCAAAACAGCGTTTTTCTATGTTTTTGCAAGTTTAAAACAGCAATTTTATCGTCATTCCTCATAAATCGCCGTTTCAAACGAAAGAAACATGAATTTGTCAGTTTGAATAGTTCAAAACAGCGTTTTTCTATGTTTTTGCAAGTTTAAAACAGCAATTTTATCGTCATTTCTCATAAATCGCCGTTTCGCACGGAAGAAACATGAATTTGTCAGTTTGAATAGTTGAAAACTGCGTTTTTCAATGTTTTTGCAAGTTTAAAACAACAATTTTATCGTGATTTCACAAAAATCCACCGTTTCGAACGTAAGAAACATGAATTTATCAGTTTGAATAGTTGAAAACAGCGTTTTTCTATGTTTTTGCAAGTTTAAAACAGAAATTTTATCGTCATTTCTCATAAATCGCCGTTTCGCACGAAAGAAACATGAATTTGTCAGTTTGAATAGTTCAAAACAGCGTTTTTCTATGTTTTTGCAAGTTTAAAACAGCAATTTTATCCTCATTTCTCATAACTCGCCGTTTCACACGAAAGAAACATGAATTTGTCAGTTTGAATAGTACAAAACAGCGTTTTTCTATGTTTTTGCAAGTTTAAAACAGCAATTTTATCGCCATTTCTCATAAATCGCCGTTTCGCACGAAAGAAACATGAATTTGTCAGTTTTAATAGTTCAAAACAGCGTTTTTCTATGTTTTTGCAAGTTTAAAACAGCAATTTTATCGTCATATCTCATAAATCGCCGTTTCGCACGGAAGAAACATGAATTTGTCAGTTTGAATAATTCAAAACAGCGTTTTTCAATGTTTTTGCAATTTTAAAACAGCAATTTTATCGTGATTTCACAAAAATCCACCGTTTCGAACGTAAGAAACATGAATTTATCAGTTTGAATAGTTGAAAACAGCGTTTTTCTATGTTTGTGGAAGTTTAAAACAGCAATTTTATCGTGATTTCACAAAAATCCACCGTTTCGAACGTAAGAAACATGAATTTATCAGTTTGAATAGTTGAAAACATCGTTTTTCTATGTTTTTGCAAGTTTAAAACAGCAATTTTTTCGTCATTTCTCATAAATCGCCGTTTCGCACGAAAGAAACATGAATTTGTCAGTTTGAATAGTTTAAAACAGCGTTTTTCTATGTTTTTGCAAGTTTAAAACAGCAATTTTATCGTCATTTCTCATAACTCGCCGTTTCACACGAAAGAAACATGAATTTGTCAGTTTGAATAGTTCAAAACAGCGTTTTTCTATGTTTTTGCAAGTTTAAAACAGCAATTTTATCGCCATTACTCATAAATCGCCGTTTCGCACGAAAGAAACATGAATTTGTCAGTTTGAATAGTTCAAAACAGCGTTTTTCTATGTTTTTGCAAGTTTAAAACAGCAATTTTATCGTCATATCTCATAAATCGCCGTTTCGCACGGAATAAACATGAATTTGTCAGTTTGAATAATTCAAAACAGCGTTTTTCAATGTTTTTGCAATTTTAAAACAGCAATTTTATCGTGATTTCACAAAAATCCACCGTTTCGAACGTAAGAAACATGAATTTATCAGTTTGAATAGTTGAAAACAGCGTTTTTCTATGTTTGTGCAAGTTTAAAACAGCAATTTTATCGTGATTTCACAAAAATCCACCGTTTCGAACGTAAGAAACATGAATTTATCAGTTTGAATAGTTGAAACCTTCGTTTTTCTATGTTTTTGCAAGTTTAAAACAGCAATTTTTTCGTCATTTCTCATAAATCGCCGTTTCGCACGAAAGAAACATGAATTTGTCAGTTTGAATAGTTTAAAACAGCGTTTTTCTATGTTTTTGCAAGTTTAAAACAGCAATTTTATCGTCATTTCTCATAACTCGCCGTTTCACACGAAAGAAACATGAATTTGTCAGTTTGAATAGTTCAAAACAGCGTTTTTCTATGTTTTTGCAAGTTTAAAACAGCAATTTTATCGCCATTTCTCATAAATCGCCGTTTCGCACGAAAGAAACATGAATTTGTCAGTTTGAATAGTTCAAACCAGCGTTATTCTAAGTTTTTGCAAGTTTAAAACAGCAATTTTATCGTGATTTCACAAAAATCTACCGTTTCGAACGTAAGAATCATGAATTTATCAGTTTGAATAGTTGAAAACAGCGTTTTTCTATGTTTTTGCAAGTTTAAAACAGCAATTTTATCGTCATTTCTCATAAATCGCCGTTTCGCACGAAAGAAACATAAATTTATCAGTTTGAATAGTTGAAAACAGCGTTTTATCGTGATTTCACAAAAATCCGCAGTTTCCAACAAAAGAAATTCATCAGTTTAATTAGTTGAAAACAGCGTTTTTTATGTTTTTACAAGTTTAAAACAGCAATTTGAATCTCATAATTCGCCGTTTCGCACGAAAGAAACATTTCACCCAATCCAAACACCACAAACAACAAACCTAAAACCCCGAACCCCAATCCCCAAACTCAAATCCCAACCCTAAACCCCAAAACTCAAACCTCGAACCCCAAACCTCAAACTTCGAACCCCAAATCCCTAACCTTAAACCCCAAACCTCAACCCCAAACCTCAACCCCAAACCTCAAACATCGAACCCCAACCCCAAACCTCAAACCGCGAACCCCAAACCTCAAACCCCAAACCTCAACCCCAAACCCCAAAACTCGAACCCCAAACCCCAAACCTCAAACCCCAAACCTCAACCCCAAACATCAAACCTCGAACCCAAAACCACAAAACTGAATTTGTCAGTTTGGATAGTTCAAAACAGCGTTTTCTATGTTTTTGCAAGTTTAAAACAGCATTTTAAATACGTCAGTTTAGATTGTTGAAAACAGCGTTTTCTTGGTTTTGCTAGTTTAAAACAGCAGTTTCATCGTGATTTCACAAAAATCCACCGTTTTGAACTAAAGAAACATGAATTTGTCAGTTTGAATAGTTCAAAACAGCGTTTTTCTATGTTTTTGCAAGTTTAAAACAGCAATTTTATCGTCATTTCTCATAAATCGCCGTTTCGCACGGAAGAAACATGAATTTGTCAGTTTGAATAGTTGAAAACAGCGTTTTTCAAGGTTTTTGCAAGTTTAAAACAGCAATTTTATCGTCATTTCTCATAACTCGCCGTTTCACACGAAAGAAACATGAATTTGTCAGTTTGAATAGTTCAAAACAGCGTTTTTCTATGTTTTTGCAAGTTTAAAACAGCAATTTTATCGTCATATCTCAT
This sequence comes from Poecilus cupreus, assembly GCA_963942605.1. NCBI lineage: Eukaryota > Metazoa > Arthropoda > Insecta > Coleoptera > Carabidae > Poecilus > Poecilus cupreus. Next base: position 10,541 of record CAWWDY010001742.1, on the reverse strand, counting down.
AAATCGCCGTTTCGCACAAAAAAACATGAATTTGTCAGTTTTAATAGTTCAAAACAGCGTTTTTCTATGTTTTTGCAAGTTTAAAACAGCAATTTTATCGTCATTTCTCATAAATCGCCGTTTCGCATGGAAGAAACATGTATTTGTCAGTTTGAATAGTTAAAAACAGCGTTTTTCATTGTTTTTGCAAGTTTAAAACAGCAATTTTAACGTGATTTCACAAAAATCCACCGTTTCGAACGTAAGAAACATGAATTTATCAGTTTGAATAGTTGAAAACAGCGTTTTTCTATGTTTTTGCAAGTTTAAAACAGCAATTTTATCGTCATTTCTCATAAATCGCCGTTTCGCATGTAAGAAACATGAATTTGTCAGTTTGAATATTTCAAAACAGCGTTTTTCTATGTTTTTGCAAGTTTAAAACAGCAACTTTATCGTCATTTCTCATAAATCGCCGTTTCGCACGAAAGAAACATGAATTTGTCAGTTTGAATAGTTCAAAACAGCGTTTTTCTATGTTTTTGCAAGTTTTAAACAGCAATTTTATCGTCATTTCTCATAAATCGCCGTTTCGCACGGAAGAAACATGAATTTGTCAGTTTGAATAATTCAAAACAGCGTTTTTCAATGTTTTTGCAATTTTAAAACAGCAATTTTATCGTGATTTCACAAAAATCCACCGTTTCGAACGTAAGAAACATGAATTTATCAGTTTAAATAGTTGAAAACAGCGTTTTTCTATGTTTTTGCAAGTTTAAAACAGCAATTTTATCGTCATTTCTCATAAATCGCCGTTTCGCACGAAAGAAACATGAATTTGTCAGTTTGAATAGTTCAAAACAGCGTTTTTCTATGTTTTTGCAAGTTTAAAACAGCAATTTTATCGTCATTTCTCATAACTCGCCGTTTCACACGAAAGAAACATGAATTTGTCAGTTTGAATAGTACAAAACAGCGTTTTTCTATGTTTTTGCAAGTTTAAAACAACAATTTTATCGCCATTTCTCATAAATCGCCGTTTCGCACGAAAGAAACATGAAATTGTCAGTTTGAATAGTTCAAAACAGCGTTTTTCTATGTTTTTGCAAGTTTAAAACAGCAATTTTATCGTCATATCTCATAAATCGCCGTTTTGCACGGAAGAAACATGAATTTGTCAGTTTGAATAATTCAAAACAGCGTTTTTCAATGTTTTTGCAATTTTAAAACAGCAATTTTATCGTGATTTCACAAAAATCCACCGTTTCGAACGTAAGAAACATGAATTTATCAGTTTGAATAGTTGAAAACAGCGTTTTTCTATGTTTGTGCAAGTTTAAAACAGCAATTTTATCGTGATTTCACAAAAATCCACCGTTTCGAACGTAAGAAACATGAATTTATCAGTTTAAATAGTTGAAAACATCGTTTTTCTATGTTTTTGCAAGTTTAAAACAGCAATTTTTTCGTCATTTCTCATAAATCGCCGTTTCGCACGAAAGAAACATGAATTTGTCAGTTTGAATAGTTTAAAACAGCGTTTTTCTATGTTTTTGCAAGTTTAAAACAGCAATTTTATCGTCATTTCTCATAACTCGCCGTTTCACACGAAAGAAACATGAATTTGTCAGTTTGAATAGTTCAAAACAGCGTTTTTCTATGTTTTTGCAAGTTTAAAACAGCAATTTTATCGCCATTTCTCATAAATCGCCGTTTCGCACGAAAGAAACATGAATTTGTCAGTTTGAATAGTTCAAAACAGCGTTATTCTAAGTTTTTGCAAGTTTAAAACAGCAATTTTATCGTCATATCTCATAAATCGCCGTTTCGCACGAAAGAAACATGAATTTGTCAGTTTGAATAGTTGAAAACAGCTTTTTTCAATGTTTTTGCAAGTTTAAAACAGCAATTTTATCGTGATTTCACAAAAATCCACCGTTTCGAACGTAAGAAACATGAATTTATCAGTTTGAATAGTTGAAAACAGCGTTTTTCTATGTTTGTGCAAGTTTAAAACAGCAATTTTATCGTCATTTCTCATAAATCGCCGTTTCGCGCGGAAGAAACATGAATTTGTCAGTTTGAATAGTTGAAAACAGCGTTTTTCAATGTTTTTGCAAGTTTAAAACAGCAATTTTATCGTGATTTCACAAAAATCTACCGTTTCGAACGTAAGAAACATGAATTTATCAGTTTGAATAGTTGAAAACAGCGTTTTTCTATGTTTTTGCAAGTTTAAAACAGCAATTTTATCGTCATTTCTCATAAATCGCCGTTTCGCACGAAAGAAACATAAATTTATCAGTTTGAATAGTTGAAAACAGCGTTTTATCGTGATTTCACAAAAATCCGCAGTTTCCAACAAAAGAAATTCATCAGTTTAATTAGTTGAAAACTGCGTTTTTTATGTTTTTACAAGTTTAAAACAGCAATTTGAATCTCATAATTCGCCGTTTCGCACGAAAGAAACATTTCACCCAATCCAAACACCACAAACAACAAACCTAAAACCCCGAACCCCAATCCCCAAACTCAAATCCCAACCCTAAACCCCAAAACTCAAACCTCGAACCCCAAACCTCAAACTTCGAACCCCAAATCCCTAACCTCAAACCCCAAACCTCAACCCCAAACCTCAAAACCAAACCTCAACCCCAAACCCCAAAACTCGAACCCCCAACCCCAAACCTCAAACCCCAAACCTCAAACTTCGAACCCCAAATCCCTAACCTCAAACCCCAAACCTCAACCCCAAACCTCAACCCCAAATCTCAACCCCAAACCTCAAACATCGAACCCCAACCCCAAACCTCAAACCGCGAACCCCAAACCTCAAACCCCAAACCTCAACCCCAAACCCCAAAACTCGAACCCCAAACCCCAAACCTCAAACCCCAAACCTCAACCCCAAACATCAAACCTCGAACCCCAAACCACAAAACTGAATTTGTCAGTTTGGATAGTTCAAAACAGCGTTTTCTATGTTTTTGCAATTTTAAAACAGCATTTTAAATACGTCAGTTTAGATTGTTGAAAACAGCGTTTTCTTGGTTTTGCTAGTTTAAAACAGCAGTTTCATCGTGATTACACAAAAATCCACCGTTTCGAACTAAAGAAACATGAATTTGTCAGTTTGAATAGTTCAAAACAGCGTTTTTCTATGTTTTTGCAAGTTTAAAACAGCAATTTTATCGTCATTTCTCATAAATCGCCGTTTCGCACGGAAGAAACATGAATTTGTCAGTTTGAATAGTTGAAAACAGCGTTTTTCAAGGTTTTTGCAAGTTTAAAACAGCAATTTTATCGTCATTTCTCATAACTCGCCGTTTCACACGAAAGAAACATGAATTTGTCAGTTTGAATAGTTCAAAACAGCGTTTTTCTATGTTTTTGCAAGTTTAAAACAGCAATTTTATCGTCATATCTCATAAATCGCCGTTTCGCACGAAAAAACATGAATTTGTCAGTTTTAATAGTTCAAAACAGCGTTTTTCTATGTTTTTGCAAGTTTAAAACAGCAATTTTATCGTCATTTCTCATAAATCGCCGTTTCGCACGGAAGAAACAAGAATTTGTCAGTTTGAATAGTTGAAAACAGCGTTTTTCATTGTTTTTGCAAGTTTAAAACAGCAATTTTATCTTGATTTCACAAAAATCCACCGTTTCGAACGTAAGAAACATGAATTTATCAGTTTGAATAGTTGAAAACAGCGTTTTTCTATGTTTTTGCAAGTTTAAAACAGCAATTTTATCGTCATTTCTCATAAATCGCCGTTTCGCACGGAAGAAACATGAATTTGTCAGTTTGAATATTTCAAAACAGCGTTTTTCTATGTTTTTGCAAGTTTAAAACAGCAACTTTATCGTCATTTCTCATAAATCGCCGTTTCGCACGAAAGAAACATGAATTTGTCAGTTTGAATAGTTCAAAACAGCGTTTTTCTATGTTTTTGCAAGTTTAAAACAGCAATTTTATCGTCATATCTCATAAATCGCCGTTTCGCACGGAAGAAACATGAATTTGTCAGTTTGAATAATTCAAAACAGCGTTTTTCAATGTTTTTGCAATTTTAAAACAGCAATTTTATCGTGAATTCACAAAAATCCACCGTTTCGAACGTAAGAAACAAGAATTTATCAGTTTGAATAGTTGAAAACAGCGTTTTTCTATGTTTGTGCAAGTTTAAAACAGCAATTTTATCGTGATTTCACAAAAATCCACCGTTTCGAACGTAAGAAACATGAATTTATCAGTTTGAATAGTTGAAAACAGCGTTTTTCTATGTTTTTGCAAGTTTAAAACAGCAATTTTTTCGTCATTTCTCATAAATCGCCGTTTTGCACGAAATAAACATGAATTTGTCAGTTTGAATAGTTTAAAACAGCGTTTTTCTATGTTTTTGCAAGTTTAAAACAGCAATTTTATCGTCATTTCTCATAACTCGCCGTTTCACACGAAAGAAACATGAATTTGTCAGTTTGAATAGTTCAAAACAGCGTTTTTCTATGTTTTTGCAAGTTTAAAACAGCAATTTTATCGCCATTTCTCATAAATCGCCGTTTCGCACGAAAGAAACATGAATTTGTCAGTTTGAATAGTTCAAAACAACGTTATTCTAAGTTTTTGCAAGTTTAAAACAGCAATTTTATCGTCATATCTCATAAATCGCCGTTTCGCACGAAAGAAACATGAATTTGTCAGTTTGAATAGTTGAAAACAGCTTTTTTCAATGTTTTTGCAAGTTTAAAACAGCAATTTTATCGTCATTTCTCATAAATCGCCGTTTCGCACGAAAGAAACATGAATTTGTCAGTTTTAATAGTTCAAAACAGCGTTTTTCTATGTTTTTGCAAGTTTAAAACAGCAATTTTATCGTCATATCTCATAAATCGCCGTTTCGCGCGGAAGAAACATGAATTTGTCAGTTTGAATAGTTGAAAACAGCGTTTTTCAATGTTTTTGCAAGTTTAAAACAGCAATTTTATCGTGATTTCACAAAAATCTACCGTTTCGAACGTAAGAAACATGAATTTATCAGTTTGAATAGTTGAAAACAGCGTTTTTCTATGTTTTTGCAAGTTTAAAACAGCAATTTTATCGTCATTTCTCATAAATCGCCGTTTCGCACGAAAGAAACATAAATTTATCAGTTTGAATAGTTGAAAACAGCGTTTTATCGTGATTTCACAAAAATCCGCAGTTTCCAACAAAAGAAATTCATCAGTTTAATTAGTTGAAAACTGCGTTTTTTATGTTTTTACAAGTTTAAAACAGCAATTTGAATCTCATAATTCGTCGTTTCGCACGAAAGAAACATTTCACCCAATCCAAACACCACAAACAACAAACCTAAAACCCCGAACCCCAATCCCCAAACTCAAATCCCAACCCTAAACCCCAAAACTCAAACCTCGAACCCCAAACCTCAAACTTCGAACCCCAAATCCCTAACCTCAAACCCCAAACCTCAACCCCAAACCTCAAAACCAAACCTCAACCCCAAACCCCAAAACTAGAACCCCCAACCCCAAACCTCAAACCCCAAACCTCAAACTTCGAACCCCAAATCCCTAACCTCAAACCCCAAACCTCAACCCCAAACCTCAACCCCAAACCTCAACCCCAAACCTCAACCCCAAACCTCAAACATCGAACCCCAACCCCAAACCTCAAACCGCGAACCCCAAACCTCAAACCCCAAACCTCAACCCCAAACCCCAAAACTCGAACCCCAAACCCCAAACCTCAAACCCCAAACCTCAACCCCAAACATCAAACCTCGAACCCCAAACCACAAAACTGAATTTGTCAGTTTGGATAGTTCAAAACAGCGTTTTCTATGTTTTTGCAAGTTTAAAACAGCATTTTAAATACGTCAGTTTAGATTGTTGAAAACAGCGTTTTCTTGGTTTTGCTAGTTTAAAACAGCAGTTTCATCGTGATTTCACAAAAATCCACCGTTTCGAACTAAAGAAACATGAATTTGTCAGTTTGAATAGTTCAAAACAGCGTTTTTCTATGTTTTTGCAAGTTTAAAACAGCAATTTTATCGTCATTTCTCATAAATCGCCGTTTCGCACGGAAGAAACATGAATTTGTCAGTTTGAATAGTTGAAAGCAGCGTTTTTCAAGGTTTTTGCAAGTTTAAAACAGCAATTTTGTCGTCATTTCTCATAACTCGCCGTTTCACACGAAAGAAACATGAATTTGTCAGTTTGAATAGTTCAAAACAGCGTTTTTCTATGTTTTTGCAAGTTTAAAACAGCAATTTTATCGTCATTTCTCATAAATCGCCGTTTCGCACGGAAGAAACATGAATTTGTCAGTTCGAATAGTTGAAAACAGCGTTTTTCATTGTTTTTGCAAGTTTAAAACAGCAATTTTATCGTGATTTCATAAAAATCCACCGTTTCGAACGTAAGAAACATGAATTTATCAGTTTGAATAGTTGAAAACAGCGTTTTTCTATGTTTTTGCAAGTTTAAAACAGCAATTTTTATCGTCATTTCTCATAAATCGCCGTTTCGCACGGAAGAAACATGAATTTGTCAGTTTGAATATTTCAAAACAGCGTTTTTCTATGTTTTTGCAAGTTTAAAACAGCAACTTTATCGTCATTTCTCATAAATCGCCGTTTCGCACAAAAGAAACATGAATTTGTCAGTTTGAATAGTTCAAAACAGCGTTTTTCTATGTTTTTTGCAAGTTTTAAACAGCAATTTTATCGTCATTCCTCATAAATCGCCGTTTCAAACGAAAGAAACATGAATTTGTCAGTTTGAATAGTTCAAAACAGCGTTTTTCTATGTTTTTGCAAGTTTAAAACAGCAATTTTATCGTCATTTCTCATAAATCGCCGTTTCGCACGGAAGAAACATGAATTTGTCAGTTTGAATAGTTGAAAACTGCGTTTTTCAATGTTTTTTGCAAGTTTAAAACAACAATTTTATCGTGATTTCACAAAATTCACCGTTTCGAACGTAAGAAACATGAATTTATCAGTTTGAATAGTTGAAAACAGCGTTTTTCTATGTTTTTGCAAGTTTAAAACAGAAATTTTATCGTCATTTCTCATAAATCGCCGTTTCGCACGAAAGAAATATGAATTAGTCAGTTTGAATAGTTCAAAACAGCGTTTTTCTATGTTTTTGCAAGTTTAAAACAGCAATTTTATCGTCATTTCTCATAACTCGCCGTTTCACACGAAAGAAACATGAATTTGTCAGTTTGAATTAGTACAAAACAGCGTTTTTCTATGTTTTTGCAAGTTTAAAACAGCAATTTTATCGCCATTTCTCATAAATCGCCGTTTCGCACGAAAGAAACATGAATTTGTCAGTTTGAATAGTTCAAAACAGCGTTTTTCTATGTTTTTGCAAGTTTAAAACAGCAATTTTATCGTCATATCTCATAAATCGCCGTTTCGCACGGAAGAAACATGAATTTGTCAGTTTGAATAATTCAAAACAGCGTTTTTCAATGTTTTTGCAATTTTAAAACAGCAATTTTATCGTGATTTCACAAAAATCCACCGTTGCGAACGTAAGAAACAAGATCTTATCGGTTTGAATAGTTGAAAACAGCGTTTTTCTATGTTTGTGCAAGTTTAAAACAGCAATTTTATCGTCATTTCTCATAATTTGGCCGTTTCACACGAAAGAAACATGAATTTGTCAGTTTGAATAGTTCAAAACAGCGTTTTTCTATGTTTTTGCAAGTTTAAAACAGCAAATTTTATCGTCATTTCTCATAAATCGCCGTTTCGCACGGAAGAAACATGAATTTGTCAGTTTGAATAGTTGAAAACTGCGTTTTTCAATGTTTTGCAAGTTTAAAATAACAATTTTATCGTGATTTCACAAATTCCACTGTTTCGAACGTAAGAAACATGAATTTATCAGTTTGAATAGTTGAAAACAGCGTTTTTCTATGTTTTTGCAAGTTTAAACAGAAATTTTATCGTCATTTCTCATAAATCGCCGTTTCGTACGAAAGAAATATGAATTTGTCAGTTTGAATAGTTCAAAACAGCGTTTTTCTATGTTTTTGCAAGTTTAAAACAGCAATTTTATCGTCATTTCTCATAACTCGCCGTTTCACACGAAAGAAACATGAATTTGTCAGTTTGAATAGTACAAAACAGCGTTTTTCTATGTTTTTGCAAGTTTAAAACAGCAATTTTATCGCCATTTCTCATAAATCGCCGTTTCGCACGAAAGAAACATGAATTTGTCAGTTTGAATAGTTCAAAACAGCGTTTTTCTATGTTTTTGCAAGTTTAAAACAACAATTTTATCGTCATATCTCATAAATCGCCGTTTCGCACGGAAGAAACATGAATTTGTCAGTTTGAATAATTCAAAACAGCGTTTTTCAATGTTTTTGCAATTTTAAAACAGCAATTTTATCGTGATTTCACAAAAATCCACCGTTGCGAACGTAAGAAACAAGATCTTATCGGTTTGAATAGTTGAAAACAGCGTTTTTCTATGTTTGTGCAAGTTTAAAACAGCAATTTTATCGTCATTTCTCATAACTCGCCGTTTCACACGAAAGAAACATGAATTTGTCAGTTTGAATAGTTCAAAACAGCGTTTTTCTATGTTTTTGCAAGTTTAAAACAGCAATTTTATCGCCATTTCTCATAAATCGCCGTTTCGCACGGAAGAAACATGAATTTGTCAGTTTGAATAATTCAAAACAGCGTTTTTCAATGTTTTTGCAATTTTAAAACAGCAATTTTATCGTGATTTCACAAAAATCCACCGTTGCGAACGTAAGAAACAAGAATTTATCAGTTTGAATAGTTGAAAACAGCGTTTTTCTATGTTTTTGCAAGTTTATAACAGCAATTTTTTCGTCATTTCTCATAAATCGCCGTTTCGCACGAAATAAACATGAATTTGTCAGTTTGAATAGTTTAAAACAGCGTTTTTCTATGTTTTTGCAAGTTTAAAACAGCAATTTTATCGTCATTTCTTATAACTCGCCGTTTCACACGAAAGAAACATGAATTTGTCAGTTTGAATAGTTCAAAACAGCGTTTTTCTATGTTTTTGCAAGTTTAAAACAGCAATTTTATCGCCATTTCTCATAAATCGCCGTTTCGCACGAAAGAAACATGAATTTGTCAGTTTGAATAGTTCAAAACAGCGTTATTCTAAGTTTTTGCAAGTTTAAAACAGCAATTTTATCGTCATATCTCATAAATCGCCGTTTCGCACGAAAGAAACATGAATTTGTTAGTTTGAATAGTTGAAAACAGCTTTTTTCAATGTTTTTGCAAGTTTAAAACAGCAATTTTATCGTCATTTCTCATAAATCGCCGTTTCGCACGAAAGAAACATGAATTTGTCAGTTTTAATAGTTCAAAACAGCGTTTTTCTATGTTTTTTCCAAGTTTAAAACAGCAATTTTATCGTGATTTCACAAAAATCTACCGTTTCGAACGTAAGAAACATGAATTTATCAGTTTGAATAGTTGAAAACAGCGTTTTTCTATGTTTTTGCAAGTTTAAAACAGCAATTTTATCGTCATTTCTCATAAATCGCCGTTTCGCACGAAAGAAACATAAATTTATCAGTTTGAATAGTTGAAAACAGCGTTTTAATCGTGATTTCACAAAAATCCGCAGTTTCCAACAAAAGAAAATCATCAGTTTAATTAGTTGAAAACAGCGTTTTTTTATGTTTTTACAAGTTTAAAACAGCAATTTGAATCTCATAATTCGCCGTTTCGCACGAAAGAAACATTTCACCCAATCCAAACACCACAAACAACAAACCTAAAACCCCGAACCCCAATCCCCAAACTCAAATCCCAACCCTCAACCCCAAAACTCAAACCTCGAACCCCAAACCTCAAACTTCGAACCCCAAATCCCTAACCTCAAACCGCAAACCTCAACCCCAAACCTCAAAACCAAACCTCAACCCCAAACCCCAAAACTCGAACCCCCAACCCCAAACCTCAAACCCCAAACCTCAAACTTCGAACCTCAAATCCCTAACCTCAAACCCCAAACCTCAACCCCAAACCTCAACCCCAAACCTCAACCCCAAACCTCAAACATCGAACCCCAACCCCAAACATCAAACCTCGAACCCCAAACCACAAAATTGAATTTGTCAGTTTGGATAGTTCAAAACAGCGTTTTCTATGTTTTTGCAAGTTTAAAACAGCATTTTAAATACGTCAGTTTAGATTGTTGAAAACAGCGTTTTCTTGGTTTTGCTAGTTTAAAACAGCAGTTTCATCGTGATTTCACAAAAATCCACCGTTTCGAACTAAAGAAACATGAATTTATCAGTTTGAATAGTTGAAAACAGCGTTTTTCTTTTTTTGCAATTTTAAAAACAGTAATTTTATCGTCATTTCTCATAAATCGCCGTTTCGCACGAAATAAACATGAATTTATCAGTTTGAATAGTTGAATACTGCGTTTTTCTATGTTTTTGCAAGTTTAAAACAGCAATTTTATCGTCATTTCTCATAAATCGCCGTTTCACACGAAAGAAACATGAATTTGTCAGTTTGAATAGTTCAAAACAGCGTTTTTTC